>WWET01003273.1:160649-190452 GCA_011038615.1 Limnodynastes dumerilii | reverse complement strand
CTGGATCCTAGGTTCTCACCCACACTTACTTTCACCATTTGTAAGTACCAAATCTAAGATGACCTCTTTGCGAGTGGGCTCTCTCACCAGTTGCTTAAGGGACACTCCCTGTAATGAATTAAAAATGTCCCCACTTCTAGTGGAGCTTGCTAAAGACTTACCCAGTTTTCATCAGGTAGATTGAAATCACCCATGATTATTACCTCCCCTTTTAATGCCATTTTAGCTATGTCTTGCAATAGAACATTGTCCATTTCCTCCTCTTGCCCTGGTGGCCTATATATATTAGGAGTCTTTAGTGCATTAGGTCTTCAGGTTTTTAGGACCACATCTTTCCCATCATATGCTCAGATCTGATATCCGAGCCTCAAGGATCTAGAAAGGCAACAGAGAGAGAGGGGGCGCCTCGTAGTGTGATAAAGTTTTTTATTTATAGAACGCTTGCACAGAAGAAAGCACGCATACCAGATAAGAACTTGGTTAAAAAGCACATCAACAATGTACAGGAATAGGTTTCTTGATCCGTTACAGGCAGCAGCTTCTGAGGGGTGAATCTGGTCCAAAGTCCACAGTCAGTGCATGAAGTGAAAAAAAAAATACAAAAAGGAGCAAAAAAAACCCCAAAAACATAAAAGTTGTCAAAAAATAAATATATATAAAATATATAAGCAGCAAATCATAGTATACTTGATGGAGGCAGACACAATTCTGGCTTCAAAATATAGCGCAGTGCTCCTCAACCTTTTCTCACTCTCAGCACACCTAAGCCCTTCCCAGAATTCCGCGGCACACCAAAAGAAAAATATACAAAAAAAGCAGAAATTACAAAGTGCATACACAGATATTACATTTAATTGTTATTTTTTATTTGATAAAATTTCAGATTGCAGCTAATAACTTTTTTCTTATACCTAATTTAACTATGTTAGCCCCCATCATGCGTCTGCAGCCTCCCCAGTAGCCCCCATCATGTGTCTCCAGCCTCCCTAGTAGTTCCCATTCATGTGTCTGCAGCCTCCCCAGTATCCCCTTATTTCCTTAAGGCAAGGTCTATCAGTGCTTTTTCTCCAGGTGAAGGCATTGCACCGCGGCACACTTGACAACATTGGTGTGCCATGGCACACTGGCTGAGGAGCACTGATATAGCGCACAGAAAATATTTAAATGGCAATAATCAAATAAAGTTGTCCATGAACAACATAGGCAGGAAGGGTTACCTTGATACATAAGTAAGTTCTGCCATCACAACCAATATTTTCTAGAATTACCATTCATAATTTTGCATTCTCATTTAGCACTTAAAAATCAATATTTTCATTTTACAGAAAAACATAAACCATTACATAGTGATTAGAGATACAATCTCCATTAATTACAAGCACAGTGCAACTGCATATTATAAGTGTCAAACCTGCTGATTATTTTATTTTATTAACTTTTTCCCTAGAGGTTAAGTTGCCAAATTCTGTCCAATGTCCACACACCTGCAGTTTCCTGGATTGAAATCACGTGTCTGCTTGTTCCTCCCAGGCTGCAGCTCTTGAGATGACGGTATGTCTGACGTCATCCACTATGACTCACTGCCTTGACAGACAGTGAGTCAGAGCCAAACAGCAAGCAGGAAGGAAGTTCAGTGTCTGTCTCTCCCCCTGCAGCGTCTTGATAGCTCATTCTGAGCCACGGTGATTTAATCTTTCTGAGTCACTGTGACTGAGAATGACCTAATCAGGCACCGCGGCACACTTGGCAACATTGGTGTGCCATGGCACACTGGCTGAGGAGCACTGATATAGCGCACAGAAAATATTTAAATGGCAATAATCAAATAAAGTTGTCCATGAACAACATAGGCAGGAAGGGTTACCTTGATACATAAGCAAGTTCTGCCATCACAACCAATATTTTCTAGAATGACCTAATCAGGCACCGCAGGGGGAGAGAGGATCTCAGCCATTCAATTAGCACTGCCGGCGCTGCTTTCCTTTTGCCTGATACTCACTGCTCGCCTCCACAGTAAGTCTGTAGCGTACACATTTTATTGATAGACAACAACCCAGGCTTTATGTCACCCCCTGGTGAGTTGCCGCCCTAGGTAGGGCCGGCCCTGGCCGACTCTCCTGGAATGTATGGGAGACTCCCAGAACCCAGGACCCCTTTCTCCCAAAAACAATACAATGTCCGGGAATAGTATTATTCCTGGACACTGTATTGTCACATACACAGTGCCCGGACCTCTATGGCAATACATACACAGTGCCTGGACGCAGAGGTCTGGGCACTGTGTATGTGTTGCCATAGCAACACATACACAGAGCCTGGATGCAACGGTCCGGGCACTGTGTGTACCGCTGACACTGCGTGACACTGACGGCATTACAAGGACAGGGATGCAGTGCTATGTCTTCTGTGGCAGAATGGTCCCATCAAGATTGACAACACAACTGTTTCGGACTACCCAAACTACGCACCGGAAGAACAAAAAAGTAAGGCCCAGGTTACTCAAGTCCAGAAGAAGCTGAGAGATCTTCAACTTCCTTATTCCATCCTATTCCCAGCTAGATTGTGAGTTATTGCAGGTGGTGAGACTCATTTCTTCACATCTCCACAAGAGGCTAAGCATTGGTTGGAATGCTACCATCGCAGGGCAGCCTCACCCAGATGTTAATTCCTGGAACATTACCGGATGATACAGGATTTCTACACTTTGTGGATCCAATATTCAGGAACTGATCAGTTTTCTCATCTCCAAAGCAGCTTAGAGAAGGCTGGTTATTGTGGCGTTATTTCTTAATAATATGTTAAGGACTCTCTCTTTAGTTTAGAGCTACAATATAGTTACTGTACACTTGGGGCCAGATTCAGACTTAAGGTTGTTTTACATGCACAAGCGTGCCCGAGTTACGCACTACTAAGTATAATGCACTCCCCCGGACACTCCTTTTGTACGCACGTAATTTATCTGATTTATGTTTTCTAAACCCTACTTTAACTTTTCCTTGCAAATCTCTAGTCGTATGTATCACCTTGTCGTACATAAGTGCCTAACCCAGCCCACACTGTACAATTTAAATACCTACCCAACCCACAATGCGTATTTTCGACTTGCGTAGAGATGACATGCCCTTTCGTACGGAGTTACGTAAAAGTTACATATGATGAGAAATACGATAAGTAACATCTGTCGTATGCATGTGCAGTGCAATCCAACAGTCAGATTTATGCATGCAGCATACGTAAAATAATCTTTCGTTATTAAGTCTGGATCTGGCCCTTAATGCCTGATCCAGAACTACGCTGCCCGACGGTAATACACCGGGCGTAAGCGTAGTACTACGTTACTATGGAAAGTAGTATCACCATATAGCCTCATTAGGATATGCCTGCTATTTGCCACTCTATATCTGCTCTGCACCAAGGACTGTATTGTGAATCAACAGCGGTTCGCCACTTGTGTGCACAGAGACTGCATATTACTGTTTCTTTTGGACTTTACATACGTACCTTTCTGGTATTGAATTCGCCTAATTCACCACTGCTGCACATCCTATCTCATTTATATATCCAGACGTGGTATATTTTTATGAATGTATTTTTTGCTTGTACACACCCTATGCATTTGCTTATGCTACCTGTGTGACTGTATAATAAAGCCTGTGGTTTTTTTTTTACTACTTGCCATTGAGAATCATCACTATACACTCTTTCTCCATCTGCAGGGTAGGGATTAGGTTGGGGGTTGGAGGAAAGGTTATCTTATAAAACTGTGAAAATAAATAAATATATGTGCAGGGACATACAGCTGCAAACCTTCAGATCCCCCATAAGACTCACAAAAATCCCTAAAAATAATTATGTTTAGACCCAAAGACATAGGAAACATCAGAATGAACCTGTGTAATACTATATTTGTGGAAGAGGATACACCAATAGTTACTGAAAGAACTAAGAATTTGGATGATTTATTTTGGGACATGGAAAGGACTTTAATTAAAGAAACAAAAGCCTGGTGGGATATTGCCGGGCTTGAACAGTACTTAAAAGTCAACAGAGTACCTAGAGGTCTCAGGGTCACTAAAATGCCCACATTCGGGCATAATGATAAAGAATTCATGCAACAATGGGATGACATAGCTAACAAATGCTCTAGAAAATTTATGAGACTGATCATTAAGGAGAAGAATAAAGTCTTAATCATGTGTAAAAATAACATAGATGAACAAGAGAAAGAACTAAGGAAACAAGAGACACATGAACTTTTTGAACCCAATTTAAATACACTACACAAGAAAATGGAAAAAATGGAGACGGAAATTAGAACTACAAAAGCATCAAAATTCAGGAGAGATGGAATTAATTATGAGACAGGGCATATCAAAGATGGGAAAAAATTGGGTGAACGCACAGGCGCCATAAGACAGCAATCAATCAAAAGAAGAATTTTATCCTTCAAACAACAGGATAATGAAGGGGACAACTCACATCTTCCTCTAGAGAAAACACCATTCTCAAGAATAGAAAAATCATATGCAACAAGGAAAGAAAGTATAGCCTCCACTATTACGGGTCCGGACACAAGAAGAAAAGAACCTAAATATAAAGAAGAAAACATACCTATACCAAGAGAAACACAATGCACCATATTCCCAAGAGTTCCAGATGTGAGAAGAAATGAAACACAGGATGACAATGAAAGCGACAATGATTTTTTATCCCCGGTTCTGGAGTTCAAGGAACTATATCGAATAAAGGACGTCACGAAAAAGCTTCACCACTAAAAAGAAGGTTTCAGGAGGAAGAAGAATAATTCTCTTTATTCTTAAGTAACAAATCCTTCTGTTTTAGTTTCCCTGTGTCATTAGCTATTGTACAGAGGCTAGATCTAGGGTAACCTTTTTTCTTCGAATTTGTTAATTAGACCATCTGCCTGTGTTTTGTATGTGTCATCTTCTGTACAGTTCCTCCTCAGCCTTTTAATTTGGCCGATAGGGATACCCTTAAGCCAATTCACGTGATGATGGCTATTCATATTAATGTAGGAATTGACATCTGTAGACTTAAAGTAGGTACTGGTACTAATATTTTCTCCTTTTGGGTAAACATTCAAATCTAAAAAAATTACTTTTTCTTTGCTAATAGAAAATGTAAGCCAGATATTTAGGATATTATTATTGAGGTGTTCACAAAAATCATCTAGTTTAATGAGGGCGGGAATGAGGGGTTTGCGGGCATACGCTCCTGTGCGAGCGTATTTTCCCTTGCTTAGGCCGGCTGAAGTTAGGGTAGCCTTCAGCCGGCGTAAGGGAGGGAAAATACACCCGCACAGGGGGAGAGTCGGGGAGAGTGCACGCCGATACACTGTGCTTTACTAAGCAAAGTGCATTGGTGTAGGTCTGGATCAGGCCCTTTATGCCTAATATTGTTTCTGTGATTCAAGTATCATTTAATGTTTGCCTTTTGCTTAACAGTTTGTACTCTGCAACAAACAATGTTTACAGTATCGCACTAAGGAACTCCTACTTAGCCACTATATACTCACCTATGCTGGTTAGGGCTTGGTTCCCCCTTGTCATAAAAATTAGCAAGCTTATTCATAATGACTAAGAATGCACAACACAACTTATCAGTTTTAGTATGGAATGTCCAGGGTCTCAGAAACAAAATTAAAAGATCCCTGGTCCTCAACTATATTAGGAAACAAAGCCCAGACATAGGACCAGATCCAGACCTACGTTGTCATTATGCTTCATCGCGTAGTGTATTTACACTAGCATATTTTCTATGCACTCCCCTAGGCACTCTCCTCGCTCGTATGTACTTTGGCCGTTTTACATTTGCCAAACCCTACCTTAACTTTTCAAAGCATAACTACTGACATACATAAAGCCTTCATGTACGTAGGTGTCTAAGCATGCCCGTACTGTATGATTTAAATGCTTCACCCCGCCTCCGAAGCATAATTATGGGTGTTGTATGGCTGGCACGCCCGTTCATTCGTAGTTGCGCTGTTGATAATAGGCTGGTACATACATTCAGAGTTACGTGGTGTAACATTTGCTGTGCACATGTGCAGTATGTACACAATATCGTTTTTACATCACTGGCTAACGTAAATACGCTAGCGTACTTAGTTCTGGATCTACCCCATAGTGTGTTTGATGTAAAGCCACTTTCAGGGTGGGAAGGTGTTGGCACTAGTGGGTGGGCTGGACGTATCACTCCACTCCTTCTACATATTCCCGGCGAATGTCTATTCTGGTACGAAAAAATGTAAATTTCGTCCTGCAGGTTGTACATAACAATGTAACAACATAAATATTTATGTTTTTCATATATTTATATTCCCCCTCCATACTCAAATTGCCTGCTGAAATCAGTGGTAAATTAATTGGCTAATTTCTGGCAGGGGATTTTAACACAGTAATGAACCCTAGTTTAAATAAGTGGCATGAGGAGGAATCCTTCTCCCTTTGCCAAACAGATCGAGAAATTGGGCCTGTAGACGCATGGAGATTCCTCAACCCTGACAGGATAATGTTCTCCTGTCTCTCCACCTTTTACTCTTTATCCCGGATAGACCTGGCCTTGCTTTCCCCTTACCACAGGTTGCTGAGATCCGGTACCTGCCTAGAGGTATTTCAGACCACTCTCCTCTGCTGCTTAATATTAATGTACTTCACAACTCAGGTATCTGATTTTGGAAACTAAACTCTTTCTGGCTGTCTTTGATGGGGTCTGAAGAGGACATTACGTCAAGGTGGGAGGGTTATTTTATTAGTAACCCCATTACCATTACCCCAACCATCACTTGGGATGCATTAAAAGCTTATATGAGAGGCAGATTTATAAAGCAGAGAGTTTAGATTTAAAAAATGTAGTCAACAAAAAGGAAGGGATTTGGAACAGTGATGGCTTCCTGTCCGCTTCAGACCTCTCTTTAAACTCCTTACCCTCAGCTTTAAGGCCATCTCCTCATCCACTGCTCCTTACCTCTCTTCCCTCATCAACATGCACACCCCTTCCCGCCCTCTCCGTTCTGCTAACCAGCGCTGTCTGACCTCTTTATTGATCACAACATCTCACGCCCGTATCCAGGATTTCTGCCATGCTGCACCTCTGCACTGGAATGACCTCCCTTCTTCAGTCAGACTCTCCCCCACAATGCAGGTCTTCAAGCGTTCACTCAAAACGCACCTGTTCAAGTTAGCGTACCCCTCGTCCACTTAACATCCTCACTTAACATCCTCACTACATCCTTCATCTATCCCTTTTATTCTTTTTCCCTCTCTTCTGCTCACACCAGCAGTCCACTTCCTTCCCCGTCCTTATGTCTTCTGTAAGTTATTCCCTCCCACATAGTGTGTTATCTCGCGTGAGCAGGGCCCTCCATCCTAGTGTTGTTCTTTCCTCCACCACTCCCCCCTCACTTCGTACCCTCTTGTACCCCTCTGCTACCCTTTTACCCCATCCCCACCTGGTGGCTCCCTCTCAACCTCTCACTGCACTCTATCCCCTGCTCCCTGATCTTCCAAGCTTGACACCTCACATTTTGCCTTGCGTTCTGTGCTACTTCACTTATTGTATTTTTGTGATATTTTTATTTTCATATTGTATTTAATATATACTATGCTGTCCATCCCAATCCTGTATGTCTGTACTGTATTTTGTTGTATTTTGTATGGCGCTGCGGACACCTTGTGGCGTCTTATAACTAATCAATAATAATAAAATAATAATATATGTAAACAACAAAACTTCAATAAAAAATACTTGATTAAAAAAAAAACTCCCCTACCCGCAGCCTCACCCTAAATCTCCTGTCCCTGCAGACTAAACCTAGACTCCCCTCCCTGCAGCCTGACCCCTAACCCTAACTCTCCCCTTCCATGACTTTAATGCTAATCAACCCTTCCCCAAAGCCTAACCCTTCCCCCTAACCCTTAAAGTCCCCAGAGCAGTTACTCACCTCTCTATGGGGACAGCAGCAGGTAGTGGGTGCAAGCTTGTGCAATAGGTCCGGCGGGTGGTGGCTTCTGAAATATAATGGAATAATGGGTAAGTATGCCGATACCAATTCAACAAAAAAAATTAGAAAAGGCTGCCTTTTCAAAATAGACACAGCTGAAAATCAGTTCTAAAAGACAGCATTCGCGGCGGGTACTCTCACTGCACTTACACATATTCCATATATTTGTTACTAACTTTTATTTCTTGTTAATTGGGAGCTTGACCAGTATGGCCTCTGCACAGGTGGGCTTAACTAAATTGAACTATATTGTGAACTAAACCTCCTATATATATGTATATGTCCTGTCAAATGTAATTGGGTATCAGATTATATTTAACTAGTGATTTCTTTCTATTTATCTTTAAATAATCCAGGTCGCTACTAAAATATTCCCTTGTAACTTATCTTCATTCTAATCATAGAAATTGGTAAAAAGGAACCTACATATTGCACATTATCTTACAACAAAGCAACATGGTTTGTTCTATAAAAATAAACTTTTAACACTGAAAACATTGCACAGCCGACATGCAAAATCATCAAAATCTTTGAACACTTTTTGATAAATACTAGATTCCATGTAACATATTTCATGGACATATCACAGATGATACAGAAGCTCCATACTGGCTCTTTTCAAACTGTCCAGTTTTGTTTTTTTTCTGTTATGTCATGTGATTTCCAGTTCCAGCCCCAATTATCGTATGAAAAGAAGCTATTTGACAGAGCACCAATAAAACCCTCCTCATATATACTGACCCAATAATCGGAATATTCAGATTTTACGAACGATCTGTCCCTACAGTGCTGATTCTATTTGGGGTTTGAAGGGCGAATGTGCTGATATTGGGGCAGTGTTTGGCCTCTATACAGAGTCCTCAGCTATCAGAATAATATGTGGACATTGTATAGCACGGAGCCAGCAGAAAATCCCAGGTTCGAGGAGCAAATCAGTCTATGCATCCCTACCAAACTGAAATGATGAATTATGCTATGGCGAGGGTTAGAAATTTGACATCTTGCAACTGGACAAGAGATGTAACTGATTGGCTGTTGTTAAATCATATGGAATATTGTAATGCTGATACTTATTGTGTTTTGCATTACAATAATTCTAAACCTAATCTTCATCCTAACCTGAACCCTACTAATTAGAAGCTAATTATTTACCTGAGAATAATAGAGCTCCAGCAGGACACATACAGCTTCAGGGGAGGAGGAAGAAGAAGGCAGAGTGGAGGAAGACAGGATAGGAGAAGCAAATAAGATGTTAAGAAGAATGGAAGGGAGGGACAGAACAGGAGAGAAGGAAAGAAGACAGATCGGATATGACAGAGTGGGGGAAGAGCAGATAGAGGGACAACAAAGGAAAGGACAGAACAGAGTGGATGGGCAGACAGAGGAGTGGGGCAAGGTAAAGAATTTCTTTTAATCTATTCTAAATAAAATAAAAAATCTTTTTAATTGGTAATATTTTATAGTTTTTTTATATCAGCATTATGAAAGGGTACCATATTTTACATATAAATTTTGGCATAGTACCCCTGCCAACACACAGTGACAATTATAATATTATAATTTTGTTAGCACGGTTAAAGTTTGCCATCCGAAGATGTAAATGTTCTCCTTTCTTGGCTTTTGCTCCTATTTGATTAAGCCACATTGTGTTTGTTGTGTCACTGTTTTACTTTTACTTATATGAGTTCTGCAGATCATGTGTACATTTCCTGTAGAGGGGACTGCTGTGAAGTTCTTATTTTTTCTGACCACAATCTAAAATAAATGCACACTCTACAGATATTCTGTATTAGCTCAATATGAGTGCCATAAGCTCTCCTTTGGTGAGGCTTTTATATTTAATATCTGCTTGTTCAGTTGGTCACTGCATACTAAGGCTGAAATGTCAGGTGCTGGAGAAGAATTACTTTTCTGAAATCATGGATCTGAGGTTCTTTAACTGCTGGGAATTTGAAAAGCTGGATTTTAACATTGGAGTGAACTGCGACATGGTGGAAAACCTCACTATTTCTCTAAAGGAGGTTCCCTTGGAAACAGACTGGCTTTGTTTATCACACTATCAGGGGATCAAAATAGCAGCTGAATCCTTTTCCCAGTTCAAAACCTTAAAAGCACTCTATATATCTGGCAATTTTGAAATTCCCCCAGGAAGCTTCATGGGTCTTCCTAACCTCTCCACTCTCTGGCTAGAATCAGAGTGCTTTAATTGCAACATCACTTTCCACAAAGATAGTTTTATAGGATTACAAAATCTAAAAGAACTTAAAATTTCCTATGTAAAGTTTTCCACTTTGGACCCTTTGATATTTAAACATCTGCAGCACATGGAACATCTGATATTGGATCAAAATCAAATCACATCTTTGTCAACAGCAACCAAGTTAGTGACTAACATGAAAAGGTTACAAAAGCTTTCTGTAACTGGCAATGACATTAAAACCCTAAGAACATCGGATTGTCTGCTTTCCAACAATGATTCAACTAATGGTCAGTTTCTAGATTTCAACATCACCTATCTCGATCTCAGTAGAAACTGTCTGAATACAGTACAGAATAACTCTTTGTGCAATTTCCCACATCTCAATGTGTTTAAAGCTGACAAAACTGACATGGATTTGAGAGGTTTATTGCAATCTGGAATTAAAACAAGTAAAGTGCTTTCATTATCAGTCACATTTTTTAGGTCATTTGACATCTGTTATTTTGTTTCCCAGTTCCATGTAAAACATCTTTTGATTATGTTTAATGATTTAACTGAAATTAGTACATCTAGGGGTTCTTGCAACAATTTAAAGACATTAGATGTATCTAGCAATTATTTAACAAAAATTTATTTTGAACAAATGAAAGAATTAAACAATTTAATGGAGCTAAACTTATACCACAATACAATAACAATTTTGAATATTTGCTCAAATGAAACCATTCATGAAATGGAACTAGTTTATCTAAACCTTTCCTTCAATCTCTTAACAGAACTTCAGGAAAACCAGTTTAACTGTTTAAGGGATCTTGAAGTCTTAGCACTAGACAACAACAAAATAGCTAACATTAATTATCTTGCATTTGATGGTTTAAATAAATTGAAAGTTTTGAATCTACAAAATAATGTTTTATATGCAATTTACGAATATACATTTTTTAATCTGCTTTCACTTACTCATTTAAATCTATATGAAAACGATGTAGCTACCTTTGGTAAAGCCGCATTCCCTCAGCTTGGTGAACTTCAGGAAATTAAGTTGACTTTTACAAATGTTTTAGATAGGTATTTGTCGTTTGAGTACCTGCCAACCTCTGTAAACCAGATTAGTGTACAAAGCAAACTTGGTGTCATTGAAGTGTTAGCTGAATATTTTAATACATTTTCTGAGCTAGAAAAATTGGAGATAGATGCAAAGCGTATATTTATAGACCCTTGCAATGAATTTGAATTTACTAGTTTAAAGGAGTTACATTTAAATAATAACCTATTCTTATCTTGCTTTCCAGTAGGGCCACAAGCTTTAGGGAATTTTACAAACCTAGAGAAGCTCACATATAATGCAAATTCCAATAGTTTTAATGATATAACCACTATTAATTCCAGTCTTGAAAATTTGAAAGAGTTAAAATTTCTCCATTTAAAAGACACTGATAAACTGATGGAATCAGGTCAGATAAATGTTTATGAATTATTTCATGGGTTATCACATCTGAAATTTTTATATTTACAAAATTCAGGCATAGAACATTTGGATTCAACCAAGATCTTCTCTGATTTGAAAGAGCTTGAATTCCTCGTTATTGAAAACCAAAACATGCAGGAAGTGAAAGACAATGTGTTTTCTTCAATGTCTAATTTAAAATATATTTATTTCTTAAAAACAACATTTCCTTGTGATTGTAAATTCAACTGGTTGCTTTCATGGCTTGAATCTGGAACATCAGTTTCCATCAATAATTTCCATGAACAGGAATGTTATATTGACACTGAAACCTCAAATCTGGTTTCTATGTTGCAGAATTACTGTCACACTCATCTAGATTTCAAATTGTTTCTAAGCTCCTTCATCTTTACCTTACTATTTATGTCTCTATCTGTCTTTTACGAAAGTATCTGGTGGTACCTTCTATACATGTATTATACATTCAAATGCTGGTTGAACAACAGACATAGAGCTAGAGGCCATTATAAATATGATGCATTTGTTTCCTACAATGCTCAGAATGAACAGTGGGTGACAGAAGAGCTCCTTCCCAACCTGGAGCAAAATGGTCCTTTCTTAAAAGTGTGTATCCATAATCGTGACTTTGAGATTGGCAGAGACATCGTGGACAACATTATGGACAGCATGTATAACAGTAGATGGACAATATGCCTGATCACTCGCAGTTATCTACAAAGTAACTGGTGCTCTCTGGAGATGAGAATGGCCACTTACAGGCTTGTAGCAGAGAGTAAAAATTCTCTCATTCTGATCTTCCTTGATAAAATCTCACGAGAAGAGCTGCAACATTACCACAAACTGACAAAGCTCATGGACAAGAAAGCCTTCCTGATCTGGCCGGATCACATAAAAGGACAGCAGCTGTTTTGGGCAAAACTACATAAAGTGATTCAGGAACAAAATGCTAATTAATATAATTTACTGCTGCATATAGCATTTTCTATAGGTTTATAAAGTTAGTCTATAATAACTACTGATATATGTATTCTGCCTGGTGATATTTGCTTTACTAACATGGGGCCTGATTCAGAACTATGGCCGCCACCGTAGTTATGGCAGCCATATGCATAAGATTGGCATTTCTGCCGATCTGCGCACGCCCCAGGCAGATGTTGCCCGGCGTAATCATTTTTTCTCTGGGCTCCAGATCGTGCCTCCGTAACTACAGCGTAGGCGGGGGGAAGGATGGAAATTAGGAGAAGAGGACAGCGTTAGGGCTTTACGTTCATGTGGCCGGCGTCATTACACACAGTTACGCCGGCTTAGTTAGGGTAGCCTTCAGGCGGCATAACAGTGTGTAATTACACTGGCCACAGGGGGAGTGTCGGGGGAGTGCATTAGAGCTACACTGGCTGTAAATACGAACCAGGGCACAGCGTAGTTCTGGATCAGACTCATTAGGTTTATATGTTAAGTTCATTAAAATTCTATATATGGTTTGTACATTTTTAAGGATTTTCTTAGGATCTGCAACTTCTGTGTAAAAATGTGATGTTATTGAGATAAATTATACTATGCTACTTCTTACTGTACAGACATGTTGTCTAGTTTGATGTTTTGGGTATAAAGACCATGGGCCATATTGTGCATGTGCACACATCTGTGCTAACCAATTAGAATGCACTGATGGAACCCATGCAAATTTTAGAGGAATGCCACTTCCCACAGGTCTGGTATGAGTTTGCAGGTGGGCATCAATTTACAGATCAGTCAGTTAAAAGTGTACCCAGATTTCAGTACTTCTGTAAGTTCTGCTTTAGCAAATCTATCAGAATATTTTATTTGGGCATTCAATGAAATAAAAAATAGTTCTAGCCCTATATTATTCCCATCTGTATTATGGTGAGCAACTAGGAGTACTGCAATGGTCTGAGTATGAAAGTAATTTAAGAGCAAATAATGGAATAGGTACAATAAAAAATACTCTTTGCATTAACATATATCTAGACTTCCTCCACAATGCAATGGTCTGTTAGTGTCTCATTTGAAGCACTGGATATGATCGTAAGATTAAAATTAAACAAATGCTGTCAATCAAGTGCAATTGGTTTTAAATTTATATATGTTTGGGACCAAATCTCTTCTAAGACCGAAATGTGGCAGCAGAGATTCAATGTTGGTTTATGCTGTATCCAAACTTCTGTGTATCAGAGGGAAAGCCATTCCCCTCACACACAAGAGAGTTATGATGGCAGGACTTTACCTTAAGATATCTGTGCTGTCCCCATGTAAAACGAGGAGAGCTTGGAAATCTGGAAAGTGCATGTGTGGCACCCCTGCACTGTAACGGTGGAAAAGATTGCAGGCAGCACAAGGGGAGAGGGGTGCACAGGTCTCCTGCTCTGTTTACAAGCCCAGGTCATGTGGGATGTTGCTAGGCAACGGTCAGCTGGTGGGATTTGAAATGAGGAGCTGTCTCTAGAAGATTCTGGAGGGAAAGTTTCTGAGGTGATTTGACTGTTGGGAGTGCAGTTGGTGACAGCAATTGGCAGGAGAGGAAGTGACAACATGGCCAGGGTTGCCGACTCTCCCGGAATGTCCGGGAGACTCCCGAAATTCGGGCAGTACTCCCGGTATCCCGGGAGGGCCAGCAAATCTCCCGCAAGTGACTTGAGGCCCGTGGTTTCACTGAAATAGTATACTAGTGTTGCTAGGCACAGGAAGGGACTTGATGACGCAATTTGCGGCATCAACCCCCGTCCCGACCCCTAATTTAAGAAAAAACGGGGCCGTACGAGCCAGGGGGCGGAGCCTAATGACGCGATTTGCATAAATCGCGTCATTAAGCCCCACCCCCCGCATGCGGCGCAAGCTTCTCTCCCGGAGAGAAGCTGCAAAAAGTCGGCAACCATGGTATAACACTGTATATATGTGGAGGGATAGTGCAGTAGTCAGTGATCAGATGGATGACACTGTGATTGAGGATCTATACTGTATAACACTGTATATATGTGGAGGGATACAGAGCAGTTTGAGCGATATAG
The DNA here is from genome assembly GCA_011038615.1 of Limnodynastes dumerilii. Taxonomy (NCBI): domain Eukaryota; kingdom Metazoa; phylum Chordata; class Amphibia; order Anura; family Limnodynastidae; genus Limnodynastes; species Limnodynastes dumerilii. Next base: position 175,735 of record WWET01003273.1, on the reverse strand, counting down.
CTGGTGTGAGGTACCGCAGAGAAAGAAAGTATACTGAGGGGAACAGCATCAGAGAGACCGTGTTATTATTCATGGAGAGATAGAGAAAAAGAATCAGAGAGTGGAGAGACAGTTTGGGAGACAGTGACAACATGGGAAGAGGTAGCTGTGAACAGAGAGAGAGAGAGAGGTGCTGATTGTGGAAAGAGGTGTGAGAGAGACAGCGTTGGTAAAGGAGAAACCTTGCAGACAGTGGTAACATAAGGAGAGGTATTGAGGGGTAAAGAGTGAGCCTTGGAGTTGGTGATGAAGCTGTGAGGAGTGTGAGAGAGGCAGCTGAAGTGGCAGATCAGTAAAGACGGGTGTTATAAAGGGTAAAGGAGAAAAGACTTTAAAGAACTATGCTCCTCTATTTGAGAAATATTTAGAAAGTGTTCAAAGTTATAATATAAACGGTTAATGGACAATCTTTATTGAGAAACAGTGTTAATAATAGGAACTATTTTGTGAATAAGTTTTACTAATAATGTGTTTTGCTGAATATATGCTTGGTTCATTCATTTAAAGCCTAGCTGTTGGTAATTGTATGTAAAGTTAAAAGAAGGCTGAAATGCATCACTGTGATTTAGCACTGTGATCAGTGTTTCTATAGAAATAAGCTTTGTTAATTCGTATGTATTTTTGATTGTTTCTTAAAAAGGATTTCTGATTCTGTCAGATTGATATATGCGATATATTTTGCAATTCTGTCAAGTTTTCTGCCAATCTGAAACATTCCTAAACCAAATTTAAAAAGTAAAACCTTTTTTATTAAATGCTGGTGTGCAGTTATTTCTGAGTTTTCTTACTTTGCCTACACCTCTCTGCAAACCATCCACCATACCATCATATTACCTGTAGCCCTTTCCACCTGGGTGTTACACATGTGAGCTGAAACCAGTCTTATTGTCCTATTCCAATACTTCCTCCTTCCCACTTAGCATATGTGCTGTACACTTCCAATCCACATTTTGTAAGTCTGGGTCCATTCCTTAGTGTCCAGTGGTTTACTGATTATATTACTTTATATCAAAGGGTATTACATCTGAAATGATGTCAAGCCATTAGGATGAAGGATCAATAGATATAGGATGAGGTCGCCAGTCTGAGCCGCTGTATTTAAAAAATGATACAACCGCCAGCGGAATGGTTATTCATTGTTCGAACAGCCCTTAAAATAAATTGGAAACGGGATCCTATTTCCCTTTTCTCAATAACCAAATGCTCGGAAGGTTAGGCTTAGGAGAACTAACATTAAGGTTAGGAGTTAAGGGAAGTTAGGGTTAGGCTGCGGGCATGGTGGGATAGGCTGTGGGGCATGAAGGGTTTGGGTTAGTTTGTAGGACATGGAGCGTTAGGGTTGAAGAAGGGGAAGGTTAGGGTTAGGCCACGGCAAGTGGAGGGTTAGACTTCGGGAAATGGATTGTTAGGGTTATGCAAGGCTTAAGACATGGTTAAAATAAAATAATTTATCCCCCCAAAAAATTTTTTACAGGGAAAAAGGGAAACGTTGTTGGTGGATGGGTGCTTATAGTGATTGTGGTGGGATACAGTTGGTCAAAAAAGCCATACATAGAAGCTATATATAAGTTAATACTATGGAAAAACAAATATTCCTGTATCTTTTCCTGATCTTTAGCAATCACCATAGTGACTGTAAAACAAATAATAATAACTTAGCTACTAATTACACTTAAATTACAGTTCCCATGTCACAAGATAAGAATAAAAGGAACTGAGAGTTTACCTAGCAAATTAAACCATTACAGCTGGACAGAAATTCCTAAAGCAACTATTACCATAGTTGTCGAAATGCAATGCTGAAGTATGTCGTGCTTCAAATAACAAGTTAAAAAATGAACTAAAAAAACTTTTTTTTCTCTTGTGAAATTTTTCTTTAGCTGTGTCATGGCCTTTTGCAAGTTTCAATAATGTGTAGATGATCTTAAACAATTAAATTAGTTGTAAAATAACCCCTAAAACCTCATAAACCCGGGCAGCCTAAGATGGCTGCCATTCTTCCTTTTTAATGTGCTTTTATGTGAACATTTTATTAATACCGTGGGGAACCAAATGCTCGAGGCCAAGCCATGCTGATAAAATAGCTTGGTAAGAGCAGAGGATACGAGATAATAACACACAAGGGGCCAGATCTACTAAGCTTTAGAAAAGTGAAGATGTTGCCCATAGCAACCAATCATATTTTAGCTGACATTCTCTAATATGTAATAGGAAAGTGAGAGCTAGAACCTGATTGGTTGCTATAGGCAACATCTCCACTTTTCAAAACCCGCAGTTTAGTCAATCTGGCCCAAGGTGTTACAAGTTGTGGAATGCCTTTACCCAGTTCAGCATTCCAACAGTGGAAATTTAGACATGTGTACACCAGCAGCAGAATCCAGTGACTTCAAATAGTTGCCCCACACTCCATACCCAGCTATGCCTTAGTTATATTGGTGCAAGATTTTCACTGCAGCATCTAGGATTCCAGTGTAGGATGGCTACACAATAAAAATAAGGGAGGGGGGGGTGCTAGATATGATGAAAGAATCACAGAGCAGGCAAACTGATACACTCCAGTTTTTAGTGAAGTAAGATTCTGTTTTTGATAAGATTTTTTTTTCTATATTAAATACGGTTCTGTAGAAATATTTGATTATGTACACTTGTACAATTGTCTGACCTAGCAGTTGCTATGTTCACATGGCCTTTAGCCTCATTCAATTTGGTGGTCTGGTATTGTCACAAGATTATTGGACCAGCTTAACAGTCATGAGACCAGATTACATATCCCCTGACCAATATAGAAAAGAATACGCACCTACGATCTTCTCACAATACTTTATGTAAACATGTCTTCAAGAGGCAGCTGGGAGAGTGTGAAAATGACACAATCCTTTCAGCAGATGCTTACAGCAGATGCAGATCACAAATCTGCAGTAACTTTGTACAAGAATCCAGTTTTAGATTGGGCGTTACATCTGTGACCTCATTCTCCAGTAAGATTGTGTAAATCATCTGGTTGGCAGTTGGATCCATGAATGATTGTACAAGTGCATGCCCAGCTTAACACAGCTATTACCATTCCCCAAAAGTACTTTGATTCAGCCCAACTCAGAACGTGCAAAGATTGAGACTTTTTGGACTTTTGCAGTGAAGCCTAATTCTAGAAACACTCTTGGTAAAGACAGTGGGTATGGACTCGAATGTGCAGGCTTCCTCTGATACGTATCCGATTCCAGACACAATTATTTCTCAGTTATAACGTTTGTCTTCAGAACATTTCTAAAATGGCATTAAAAGGGGACATAATAATCATGGGGGATTTTAATCTACCGGATGTAAACTGGGGTGAGTCTTCAGAAAGCTCCACTAGAAGTGGGGACATTTTAAATTTGTTACGGGTTACATTATGAAGATGAAGAAATTAACAGTAGAGCTCTACTGTTAATTTATTCATCTTCATAATGTAACCAACGCCCCCTACTGGTGGGAGGTTAGTGTGAATTCGTTGCGATCAAGGTGAGGAGCTGCAATCGTCCTCTCCAGCCCAGAAGACATCGAAAGAAGAAAGAATAAAGAAAAAGACTTAAGATAAAGGAAAATTGAAGGCTCCCAAGATGCGGACAGCTAATGGTGAGTTTTAATTTTTTTTTTATTATTATTTCCAAGATGCGGACAGCTAATAGTGAGTTATAAAAATGTTTTATTATTATTATACACATGTACCACTTTGTTTGATACACTTAGGAGAGACGACCTCCTAAGGTAAGTGCATACACGTAGGGTGTAATGTTAGTTAGGTTTAATAATTTTTTTTACATATGTAATACTTTATTAGATTTTTTAAAGGGTTAATTTATTTGTTTAATTTTTTTTTTTTTTTAACACACACTGCGCGCAGTTCTGCATGTCTGCAATGTGTAGACATGCTGTAAACATAGAATTACAAGGATCACCTTTGCTGATCCTTGTAATTCAATGACTACAGCATGCCTGCACGTTGCAGACATGCAGAACTTTGGATTTTTTAAATACACGCGATATGCCGCCATTAGTTAAAGGGCTAATCGCGGTGATTTTTTTATTAAAAACACCGCGATTAAGCCCTAAATGCATCGCGGGGCATTGCGTGTGTTTGTAAAAAATCGCAGCTTAGTGAATTCGGGCCAAAAAAAAAAAATTTGCGGGGAAATCGCCGCGATCGGCCTCGATGCCCCGCGATGCGATTTTTATGTAAAATATCGTCCTTAGTAAATAAGGCTCTAAGTGTGAAAAAATGGCTTTAAAAAATCTGGTGAAAAATCAAGACCTTATAATAAAACAGGCAGACAAGGGTGGAGGTATAGTGTTAATGAATAGAACAGATTACGTTTCCAAAGCCCTTCGTCAATTGAATGATAGACACTTCTATCGAACTTTGGATTCAGATCCTACAGAAAAATTTGTGAGAGAATTAGAATTGCTACTTTCAGAAGGTTTGTCTTCTAATTGTATCTCCTATGAGGAATATTCTTACATTAGGAATTCACATCCCAAAACGGCAACTTTTTACCATCTGCCCAAGGTACACAAGGACAGACTCAATCCCCCAGGGCGTCCTATCGTCTCGGGGATTGGGTCTGTATCCTCAAGGGTATCTGAATTCCTGGAAATACATCTTAAGAAGTATGTTTCGCTTCTTCCGTCCTATATCAAGGACTCTACTCATGTACTTAAGATCTTGGAGATATTAGAATGGAAAGACACATACAACCTGTGTACTGTAGATGTGCAGGCAATCTACACCTCCATCCCCCATATAAAAGGGATGGAGGTGATAGAAGAGGTCCTCTCTCGAGATCCTAAGGTGTCAGTGACTAAGAAACATTTTCTAGTAAGATGTGTCCATTTCGTGCTGACTAGTAATTACTTCCTTTTTGACGGGAAGCATTACTTTCAAACGACGGGGACTGCGATGGGTACAATTTTCGCTCCCAGTTTCGCCAACCTATATATGGGAAACTGGGAGCGAGACAACATCTATTCGTTGCCATTGCAGTCCCACGTCGTTAAATATGGAAGATATATAGATGATCTTCTGTTTGTGTGGGATGGCCCTAAAGATACTTTTGATTCCTTTGTGCTTCAATTAAATAATAATGAATAAGAACTTAAGTTCACAGCAAAATTCGGGGGTCTTAATGTTGAATACCTCGATCTTTTGATAGAAGCCCCGGTCACCCCAACACTCCATGTCAGCACAGATACTTATGTCAAACCAACCGACGCAAATAGCTATTTGGAATTTACGAGTTGCCATCATTCCAACTGGAAACGTAATATTCCATACTCACAGTTCCTATGCCTTAGGCGGAATTGCTCAGATGTAGACAAGTTTGAATCAAAAGCTTTGCTATTCCAAAAAAAGTTTCAGGAACGTAATTACCCTGAGGATCTCGTGACGTCTAGTATAGAGAAGGCACGTTCCCAAAATAGGGACGACCTCTTACTGTACAAGACCAAACCTGTTGACTCTTCCTCACACAATTGTAATTTTGTAACTAATTTTAACGCAGCCAGTGATTCTATCCGCCATATTATGTCAAAACACTGGCCTATATTAAAATCTGATCCTATTTTGTCTAAAATTCTTCCAGATAGACCTTCCATTAGGTACAGAAAAGCCAGAAATTTAAAATCCCATCTTTCCCCTAGCTTTCTGTCTCCTATCACTGTAGTGGAACCTAACAATTTTTTGTCCAAATGTACAGGCTGTTATCCGTGCGGTAAATGTAAAGTATGTGCACATATACATAAAAACAAGATATCCTTTTCTGATTCAGAAAATACTAAAGAGTTTAGGATTAAACATTATACCAATTGCACTAGTACCTTTATTATTTACTTAATTGAGTGCGGTTGCGGTATGCTCTACGTGGGAAAAACCAAACGTATGTTAAAAATACGAACACTGGAGCATTTGCGCAACATAAAAAATAAGGTCACCAATCATAGCCTACCCAGACACTTCAGTGAATGTCATGCTAGCAATAGCGATTCATTGAAAGTAAGGGCGATAGAGTGGATTCCGCGGGATGCTAGAGGAGGAGATAGGGAGCTTAAGTTGAACCAGAGAGAAACATTCTGGATCATCACACTTAATACCTTGGTCCCTGCAGGCCTAAACGAGGGCTTTGAGTTGACCCCTTTTTTACAATAATTTATCGTAACGTCTTTTAGAGATTTTATAATATATGAATTAATATTCCTAATATTTGTTGATAATTTATATATCTATGATTTTAAACTATTTATTTATTAATTAAGGAGTACCTTTTATAGGGGCTACCACAACGCCCTCTTTTCGGCCTGCAGATTTGCATAAATGTATTAATTTATATTTATAATTTATATTTATTGTACCATTTATCAATTTCATTATGTATTATTTTGTAAATGAATCATATTCGTTTTAATTATCATATATATCTAATTTGGGTTAAGGTTATCAATACCTCTGAACTTCGTTTGTGAGTTCAGTATCTTGATTTCTGTAAATAATCATTGATCTTCTATGTTAAATATTTTCTGTTATGTATGAAGGCTTGGGAATAGTGCATATTGCACCTTGGTTTTTATTATACATGATAGATTCAACAGTCAACGAGAAGGGCAAGTAAGCAGTAACTTATTGGTGCTACAGCACCATTAGAGTTAATTGAAGGCGGACTCCGCCCCCACTATGCCAATAAATAGACTGTTGTCCATAGCCTCCCCTACCCCCTGACGAAGTCACCGGTGTGACGAAACGCGTAGGGGCGGAAACTAGACACCCTCATCACCACCACTATCAACAAGCTTGACGCCGCGTGTTACCAGGACGCTGGAGTTCCGTGAGTGACGGCGCTTGCCGGGTTGTGTACTCACTACATGCTGTTTTTCAAGTTGTTTTAAGGTACGAGACAGCCCTATCGGTGTCTCTGCTTTTATTGTCAAATTAAAGAAGTTCTCTGCACCACGAGGCGCCCCCTTGTTTTTGTTTATATATATATATATATCAAGAACTGTCACATATACATTTTCAATAAATGGGTCATAAAATAATAATTAATATTAATAATTTTTCTTCTCATCCTCCATCGTTCACGTATACACTAAATACTTCTTACACCTAATATAATAATCATAATTGCAACTATCAGCATTTTTAGCCTATCGGTCACCAAAGCTTTCACCCACTCATTAATTCTTGAGAATCAATTTACAGGGTTTAACCTTGACACCCATCCCACCACATCTCCTCCTATTGCGGAATGTTATGAGATCTCCTGCATTCCCATAGTATCTCATTGCATAGATTAGCGTCTGTTTTAAACACATTGGGCCGGATCCAGAACTACGTCCGTCTACGTCAAAAAAGACCGCATATACACAATCTACATATCGAAACGATACGCAAATTACGTACAATAGCTACTACGCATGCGCAGTAGCTACTGTTTATTGAACTACGTCCGTCTTTGGAAGACGGATGTAGTTCTGGATCCGGCCCATTGTCTCCCAATTGCTCAACTCCATATTACTCGTGCATAACAGTGTCTTGTCAGAAGTATGTTGGCATAAGTTTGGATTAGGGGATCCGGAAGCATTATTTTTATCCCTTATTGATTTCCCATCCCATAGCCCATGCACCTCTTGTGTATCCAATGGAGCAGGGATCAGGCCTATGTTATCTTTAACTTTCTTTTATTGAAGCAGCCAACACTTAATACAAGTGACTTTGACAGAAGCAAACAGAGGCTGCTATAGCATTATCAGATTATTACAGTTACAATTAAACGAGGTACAGCAATACTACAACACGGTAATATCAAAACAACTATCTGTAATAAAACTTAAGGAAAAAAAAAAACTTAAGGGACAGACAGATCAACGGAGACACGCGAGGTAATGGAGTTAAAGGCAGCTATAAAGAACCAGAGTTACTCAATTAAATGGGGAGTAAATTTAGGCCTCCAATGGGCTGGGTGGGAGATTGCATGTTGATCCAGGGGGTCCACACCTTGTAGTAAGTTTCTTCTGTGCCCCTCAAGTATGCAGTCATTCTCTCCATGCCTGCGACAAACCGAATATATGATGTCAAGACTCCTAGGGAGGGGGGTGCTGGTTGTTTCCAGGCTTTGGCTATCAGGCACTTGGCCGCCGCCAAAATATGAGAGGCTAGTTGATGGGATGAGGCGTCCGTGTCAGGAATAGGATAACATAAAAGGTAGGTCCAAGGGATTTTAGGGGGCAAGCAAGGGAGAAGGGTCATTAAGATAGATTGAACCATATCCCAGAATGGGATCAATTTAGGGCAAGTCCACCAGACGTGAAGGAACGACCCCGTGTCTCCACGGCGGCGCCAGCACTGGGGGGAGGAAGAGGGGAAAATCCTTGAGAGGCACTCAGGTGTAAGGTACCATCTATAGTAAATTTTATAGGCATTTTCTTTAATTTTGGTGCATATGGAGGATTTGGCAATGTTTTGTCAGATGTCCTCCCAGGGTTCCTCATCATCGGGGCAGGGGCCCAAATTTCGTTCCCAATCTCTCTCATGCCTGTCCCGGGGGCCAACGTGTACCTCCAGTAGGATGGCGTAAAGAATAGATATAATTCCTTGGCGGAGGGGGGCCGTTAGGCAAAGATTTTCAAATGCGGTAAATAGTGCTGGATTTTAAAAAGATTATAGGTAAAATTAGGGAATTTCTGAGGGAGGGAGGAGGTGGTAAGCCACCCCCCCCCACTCTAAGGTCGTGAGTGCAACGAACTCCAAGGCGTCTACACAAGTAAGAAAAAGCTTTTGACTGACCTGGAGGGAAAGCTGGGTTATACCACAGGGGTAATAAGGGGGAGGTCAGGGGAGGAGAAGCTACATGTGGTCTGCACAAATCCCAAATCAGAATTGAGTGTGCCGTTGTGGGCAAAGAGAGCATAGCGGCAGGGCGGCCAGCTCTTGAGATCCCCCACACAGATGCTAGCGAGGACAGTCCCAAGTAGGCGGTTTTGATATCCACCCACGCCAGCTTACCCGGAGGGGCGTAGTAAGCTACAATATGGCTGAGTTGGGCAGCCTCGTAATAAAGCTTAAGGTCCGGAAGGCCCTTGCCCCCCTGGGTGGTAGGCTTTTTGAGCAGTGCCAAACAAGTTCGGGGGGGGGGCGGTGATTCCGTATAAATCTGACCAAAGAGCGTTGGAGAAATGTAAATGTAGTATTTGGGACCTTGACAGGGAGGGTTTGAAAAAGGTATAGAAGCTTGGGGAGGAGGGTCATTTTAATCGCCACGATCCTGCCCAGCCACGACATCAGGAGGTGCCTCCAAGAATAATGTCCGGATTTAACCTTTTCTATAAGGGCCGGATAGTTGGCATCATATAGTGAGTGGTACGAGTTGGTGAGGAATATACCTAGGTATCGCATTTTTGATTTTTGCCACTTGAATTGAAAGGTAGATGTAAGATGCTGACTTTCGAGACTTAGATAGATTAATTTTATATCCCGACACCTGGCCATATTGCTGCAGGATGGTGAACAAATTTGGCAGGGAGATTTGCGGGTTTGTGAGGGTGAGCAACATATCATCTGCAAAAAGCGACAACTTATAGTCCTGCTGACCGATTTGGATGCCGGAAATGTCCGGCAATTGATGGATTGCAGCCGCCAGGTGTTCAATTGCCAGGGCCAAGATTAAAGGGGAGAGGGGGCAGCCCTGTCTGGTGCCATTGTTAATACGCAGCGGAGGTAAAGGGGCCCCATTCACCATTACCCTTGCGGAGTGGCAGGAGTATAGGGAACGAATACCATCGAGAAATGGGCCTGATCCAGAAAGTCCAAGGAGACTCTATCGAACGCCTTCTCAGCGTCGAGAGATAGAATCACCGAAGGGGCGCCACGAGTTCTAGCTATGTGTATCAGAGTTAAGGCTCGCCGAGTATTGTCTCTGTCCTACCTGCCCGGGATAAAGCCAACCTGATCATAATGAATCAGGGAAGGCAGGACCAGATTTAGTCTCGTGGCCAGGATTTTAGCGTAGAGCTTAATATCAATATTAAGGAGGGAAATGGGCCTGTAGCTTGCACAAAGTTGGGGATCTTTTCCCTCCTTAGGAATCACAATTATCCTAGCCTCCAGTGTTTCTAGAGGCCAAGGAGTACCAGACAGGACTGCATTGAACATAGAGTGAAGATGGGGGAGCAGGAGAGGGGCAAAGCGTTTATAGCCATCGGGCCCGGGGGATTTGCCTATTTTTGGGCTTTTATTGCAAGCGAAACTTCCTCTAGCGAAATTTCTTTATTGAGTAAGGAAGTTTGATCAGGGTGGAGGGATGGGAGATTAATATGGGCAAGGAAATTGTTTATTATGGAGGATCTAGGGCCGAGAGGGAAAGTAGTTGTTGGGGCAGGTAAGTTATAGAGATCCTGATAATATTGCTGAAAGGCCAAGCGGATTGCCCGGGGATCGTGCAGGAGAGTACCTGTGGGCGACTGAATGGTCAGGATGTTACAAGCAGATTGCTTGGAGCGTAGCTTGGAAGCGAGTAGCCTATCAGCTTTATCCCCCTTTTCGTAGAAGGACTGATTCAGCCAGCGTAATTTATTGGCCGCTTGAGCTGTGCTAAGTTCTTGCCTCACGGACGCAATACGAGCTAGGAGAGCCGGGTTTTGAGAGGACCTATGCGACGACTCCAAAGCTATCAGGGTTTCTGTAAGGTGAGAAGTCTTAGCCAAATGTTCGCGTTTGAGTCTGGCAGCAATGGATATAAGATGGCCTCGCATGACTGCTTTGTGGGCATTCCATAAAGTCATGGGTGAGGCAGTTGAGGGGGAATTGAGCGAAAAATATTCCTCTAAAAAGGCGCTAAGGTTGGTAAAGTGGCCCTGGTCTCGCAAGATTGAGTCATTTATGCGCCAGGTAGATCGTGGGGATGAAGACGCCGGGTCCACGAGATCAGCCGCTATTGGGGCGTGGTCGGACCAGGTACGAGGGAGAATATGGGCGTCAGCAAGTTTAACAGTGAGGTTGTGGCTGAGCAGGATCATGTCGATACGAGAGTAGGAGGAGTGGGGGTGGGAAAAGAAGGAGCAATCTTTAGCCAGAGGGTCGCGTACCCTCCAGGAGTCATAAAGGTGCTGGAATTTCATAAAGTCTTGGAGCCTTGGAGTTAAGAGCATCCCCTGGGTCAGGGCGGGACCGGTTGGGAGTTAGTCTATCTAGGGAAGCTATATGGACAGAGTTAAAGTCCCCCGCCACGATAAGTTCCCCCAAGCGAACCTGAGATAAAAGTGACCCTAAATGTCTAAAAAGTTGGGGTTGGCCAGTATTCGGGGCTTAGACGATCACTAGCGAAAAAGGGAGATTGTTGAGCAAGCCTATCAATTCTATCAAGTCGCGGTGGACCGCCTCAACCTGGAAAGTAACGTGTTTAGAGAAAAGGATAGCCACCCCCCGTTTCTTTTGGCAACTGTCACAGGCATGGAAAGTGAGTGGAAACAAACGGGAACGAAGGTCGGGATGGAGTCGCTGTAGAAAGTGAGTCTCCTGGACAAAGGCAATGTCAGCCCTGAGGGCCTTTAGAGAGGTATGAAGTTTAATTCTTTTGAGAGGTGAATTTAGACCTTTAACATTATATGAGATAATACGCAATGTCATGGGTATGGAAAGGAAAGAGGTATTATCAAGGCAGGGTGTGGGCGAACAATCAAACGAATTCGGCCACCGTGTATCTCCAAATAGAAGTAGACTATGAGCAGTGATCCTAGGGAAAGGAGGAGGAAGGGATGGGGGTGGAAGTCGGGCAAAAAGATGAACGACATCTCTGTCCTAGGTGCTGGCAAAGGGGTAAGAGGAGAGTGCTCATTGAGCACAAGAGGTGGGGTGCCAGCAGAGAGCTCGAAAGCTCTATGGGGTAGCGCGGTCAGGCCGGGGTGAGCCAAACGCGGAGCACAAGCGGCTGGGGAAACGGTCTGTCAAAATAGAAAAAATAAATAAATAAATAAAAATACACAGGGTGGGGGAGGGGTGGGGAAGGGGTGAGCCTATCACAAAGGGGGAGGGTGGGAAGGAAGGCTGGAAATGGAGGAAGAGATGAAGAGAAAGCGGCCTACCAAAAGGGGGGGGGGGGGGGGAGAAGGCTGGAGATAAAGGAAGAGAGGAAGAGAAAAGGAGGGGGTGGAGGGGCATCGCTTTGTTAGGGGACAGGCCTTTAACTGGAATAGGAATGCTTTAGAAGGTGATCCCAATGGTAAAGGGGACCCCCGAGGGGATAGCAAATGCAAACAGAAATCAGGTATCACACAGTGCATAAACAGTTAGTACATCCTACTACAAAGTCTCTTAGTTATAAGGAGGAGGGGGGGTAAGAGAAGCAGAGAGACACATATAGTATAACATTTTAAGTAAGAAATACATTAAAACGAGTAGAACTTATTAAGAATACCAACAATTCCTAGCATTGGAACTCGTCTAACAATGTACTACTTTAATGGAGTGATACAAAATAATTGGCCTGAGGAGGAAAATAAAGGAAAGAGAAGAAGAGGTGTAGCTTAAGATGGAGTGGGAAAACCACTAAATGGACACAATATGTGGACGACAACTTGGAGCACTGGGAGGCCATATTATTACTTACATTTCACAGAAGCGGAAGCTTGCCCAAGCCAAAATTCAGGCTCTTCGTAGAGAGGTCACTGCCGCCTTCCGCTCATATTCTGAGTGCCCCACCGAGCCTGGTCTCGCAGAGTTTAAACATGCCAAACAATCCCTAGAAACCTACCTCTCCACACAAGCCTTGAGTAAGTTAGATTACACTAAATATAAATTTTATAGATTTGGTAACAAACCAGGCAAAGTCTTGGCCAATATGACTAAGGTTTGGAAGCAACGTAGTGTTATAACAGCCCTAAAAGATCCAAACTCAAGAGAGGTCATTACTGATTCAACTCGCATTCTACAACGTTTCCAGAAGTATTATGAATCGTTGTATAGTGCCATTCCCTCTCACCCTAATCTTCAGGAGACAATCCTGACTGAAGCACACCTCCCACGCCTATCGCCTGAACAACGGGAGATAGTAGATGCTGACATAACCGAGATAGAAATCATACAAGCAATCAAATCCCTACAAACAAACAAAACACCAGGCCCAGATGGGTTTTCCAATGAATATTTTAAAATGTTACAGCCCCAACTGATACCGTGTCTGTTAGAACTCTACCGCACCATACACTCACATACCCCACATGCCCCTAGCTTTAACGAGGCTCACACCGTCTTAATTCCCAAACCTAATAAAGACCCTCAACTGGAAGCATCTTACAGACCGATAACCTTGTTGAACACAGACTTTAAAATCCTGACCAAAATAATGGCTGCTCGCCTACAACTCTTCCTTCCACAACTACTGACACACCATCAACTAGGTTTCCTAACAGGGAGGCACTCGGTCAAGGGTGTCCGGGCAGCTATTGCAGCAACGGTGGCCTCTGCCCAATCGTCATGCTCGACCAACCTTCTGCTGAGTCTCGATGCCAATAAGGCATTTGACTCCATAGCATGGCCTTTTTTGTTTGACGTTTTACGGCGCTGGTCTTTTGGGTCTACCTTTATAAGTCTAATTAGATTCATGTATGACACACCCACTACCCATTTGTTGATCAACGGGAGGCGGGGAGAGGGGGTGATAATGGAGAGAGGAACTAGACAGGGGTGCCCCCTGTCCCCCCTCCTCTTCAATTTATCCTTGGACCCACTGCTGAGGGTTCTGCAGGGCTGGGAGAGCTTTAGTGGCATTCAGATAGGATCCCAAACTATTAAAATAACGGCTTTTGCCGACGACATGCTACTCTACATCTCGAACCCAGCCACGATTATGTCGGAACTGTTATCCAGGTTGCATGACTATAGTCTAATTTCTGGGTTGTCTATAAATTAAGACAAGTCTATTGCCATGTACCTTAGTCCCCAGTGTGCTCGGCCCTCTTGGGCGCATTTGGTGCCCTTCCAATGGAAGGCCAAACAATTCACATATCTAGGTGTTCAAATCACTAAAAATCCTGCTTCTCTATATGGAGTAAATGTTAAAAAAACAATTCTGAATGTGGAACGTCAGTTAACGGGTTGGGCGAACCTTTCGCTTTCCTACTTGGGTAGGGCTAGTATCATAAAAATGATGGTGTTTCCCCGTCTGCTATATGTGTTACAGTCTCTGCCAGTCCTCTTAACACACTCTGACCTGAAAAATATTAATGCCTTATTCAGATCCTTCATTTGGAACAGAGGCCACCCCAGAATAAGCCTGCTTAAATTGCAGCAGCACCCAGCTAATGGGGGAATTACCTTCCTTATATCCAAAGATACAACCATGCAGCTCTCCTACGTCACCTGCGAGACTGGCTGGGACGGTCCTCTATATATACTAATACGACCCTGGAAGAGGCTTTTCTTAATGGAATGAGCCTGGTTTCCTTCCTGCATCATATGGATCAAGAATTGGACCGGACATATCAAGACAATCCCCTGTTATGGTCCACAAGGCGATTGTGGCACATACTAAGGGGTAAATTTGAGGTACACTCACACTTCTCACTACACCTATCCTTAACAAATAACCCTGAGTTCCCAGCGGGTCTCGGGAGAGGCCCCTTCTTGGCGTGGGAGAGCGGGGGGATTTCTTCTGTGCGTCATTTGGTCAACCCACAGAGGAGACGCCCTATGGGCCTGATCCAGAGCAACGCTCGCAAGCGAGCGTACGACGAGCGTATGCGAATTTTCGGCAAAAAATTCGCAATGCGCATGCCCAGTATGACAGCTTCCGGTCGCCCGAGCGTCATGAGCGAATAGCGGGCGTATCGTTAGCGTATTTTTCGCTCGCTGGGCGTATTTTTTTTACGATGGTCGGCTGGGCGCCCGTTTTACTACAGGGAGGCGGGGATAGCCATTTAAATTGTACAGTATGGGCGTGCTAAGCGTATTTTCTCAGCGTATTCTCTGCGAATTTTCGTACGGCCGACGGTCGTACCCAGTGTAGGGTATAGCCGCCGTAAGCAGG
>WWET01003273.1:114185-133842 GCA_011038615.1 Limnodynastes dumerilii | reverse complement strand
TGCTCTCTCTATACCACCCTCCAATGCTCTCTCTATACCACCTTCCACTGCTCTCTCTATACCACCCCACACTGCTCTCTCTATACCACCTTCCACTGCTCTCTCTCTATACCACCCTCCACTGCTATCGCTATACCAACCCACACTGCTCTCTCTATACGACCTTCCACTGCTCTCTCTCTATACCACCCCACACTGCTCTCTCTATACCACCCTCCACTGCTATCGCTATACCAACCCACACTGCTCTCTCTATACCACCTTCCACTGCTCTCTCTCTATACCACCCTCCACTGCTCTCTCTTTGCATGTGTGAGCAATCAATGCTGCAATCAGTGTTCACACATGCAGAGACATTAGTATCGCTGACTGCATCTCTCACTGACAGATTTATCTTTAGCTTTAGGAAACAGACGATGAAACCAATGTCCCTGCATATCTCAGATATACAGGCACATCTAGGAGGGGGCGATCACCCCACTCTAAATCCACCCCTGCCATAAACATAGATTGTGTATTCCCATGAATCATTTGCAATGCATTTTAGTGTACCTGTCTTCTGACAAAAATCCAAGATGAACATGAAAATGATGAAGTTGATCGCTAGTGACACATTTTTATAAATACATAGGAATGATAATGGATATTTGTCTGTTTTTGTCATTGCGAAAATTCATATGGACATTACAATAGTTGACACAGTCCAGATTTATGATTGTTCCCTGTCATGCTTGTGGTCATGTCCTTTTTTTGGTCTGCTGTGCTATTTTTTCTTTGATCAATGGTCATTCCATGAACTTTAGATATTTGTTTTTGTTTTTGTGTGTTCATTATCATTATTATTACCAACATTGGGCCAGATCCAGACCTACGTACACTAGCTATTTTACTCTGACGTAAAATCGGCCATTTGTATTTACTGCGCATGTGCATGGCAGATGTTAAACCACGTAACTCTGAACGTACGTACAATCAGCGTAACTACAAACATAGGGGCAGGTTCATCAATACGACACCTGTAGTTACGTTTGGTAGATGGAGGGAAGCATTTAAATCGTACAGTATGGGCCAAGTTAGGCCATTACGTACGTGAATCCATTATTTACGTCAGTAGTTACGCTTTGAAAAGTTAAGGTAGAGTTTGGGAAGCGTAAAATGGCCAATGTACGTATGAGCGAGGGGAGTGCCTAGAACATACACTAACGTAAATACTTTACGCGAGGAAAGTAACAAGCACTTTGGTGCTGGATTTACCCCATTGACGTATTAATTGGCATATTTTTCTTGAACCATGTGGCATTAAATATATGTTCTTTGTATTTTTTTACATATCTGTATGATGCACGTTTTTGTGGTTATCAGTGTTGCTGTATAATACAGTGTTGTTTAATGGTGATAATTTGATTTAATCATACACACACACACACAACTTATGATATTTATAGGATATATTGATGGGATGCATATATGATATTGATACATGGATGGTATATTCCAATATCCTAGAATTTGTCAGTTCATGTTCATTTTTCTTTTTCTTTTCCTTGGAGTCTGCATTATGCTTGATTACTACTATTTTATTACCCCTCCACATAGGCTATATTGGGCTCACACAGTGCACCTCATGTAAAGGAGCCAGGTCTTTGTGTGTTATATGACAACATGATTAGACATAAAAACAAACATTTGCCCTTTGCAGTGCAAGATCCCAGCATATAACAACCCTGACATTCCCAGGCAATGAGTCACTAAAGCCTGTCTGATTGCTGAGCAGCTTTGACATTTATATTGATATCATTTTCTTCTCGTTTTTCTCTTTATAATAATTTAAAAAAAAACTACAATCCAACTACTTATGAATTTTCTAACATAGCCCAAGAAAGGGCTGGATTCAGAATTCCGCAAAAACAATTCTGAAAGCGTGACTACTCTGTGCATGCGTTCTGCACGTGTATGCACATGGCAATTACGTATGCGCCGTGACAGGACGAGCTGCCATGCATATGTTGTATTTGCATGGTGGGTGGGTGCGCGTTAAGGTCCGGATTCACAGTTACGTAGTTTTCCTCTTACATACGTTGTTTTAAGAATTGAGCTACTATGAATGCGTAGTGGCTTATTTATGCCATCTACGTACAGTTTCTGCTTACGCAATCTATGTACCGAAATGGTACGTTGGATAGCGTAAATAAGCCACCACGCATGCGTAGTAGCTCAATTCTTAAAACATTGTACGTAAGACGAAAACTACGTAACTGTGAATCCAGATGTAAGTATCTAACTTGTACAGTAAGGACTAAGTGCAATCCTTTATTTTATGTGACTCAGGTGCGTAAATGTTAAGGTAGTGTCTGGGGTACAAAAGTTCCGGATGTGCAAAGGGAGGGCACTATCCTCACACATACGGAATTCAGGATCACACTGCAGTTTTCTCTCAAATCTGTATCCATTAAAAGTCACCAACTTAATATAGTCAGAGGAATACATTCACTTTATGGATGGTCACTGTAACCAAGACTATAACCTGCAAATTATCTCTTTCTCCAGCATGAAAGGCAGGGGTAATATACACAGAAACAATACAAAGAGCCCCAGCACTCACACCATTAACCAGTAATTATATTGCATATAACATTAGTTCAGGGTTGCCGACTGTCCTGGAACATTCAGGAGACTCACCAACTTTGTGCAGAGAGAGCTAACAAATCTCCCACAGATGGCTTGAGGACATGTGATTATGCAAATCACGCCCTCAAGCCCTGCCTCCCCTGCCTAGCAACACTATTACATTAGTGTTACCAGGGACTGGGCGGGACTTGATGACATAGGGCCGTATTCACATATCCGTTTTCACGTGGAGTTGTGTGCGTGTTTTTAGGTACATTTTAACTGCGCATGCGTAATAAATGTATTTATGTAAGTTACGTTGAATATACGCACGTAAGTATTTTAGTTATGGACATGTGAATCGCACTTGTGAATCGTACATACGGATGGGCGGAATAGAAATTCAAACTTGAAAATTTACATGAAAGTGTGGGGGGCATTTAAATGAATGTTTGAGGGCGCAGCTATACTGAATCGCATGGACGGAAGACATATAAGCACTTAAGTACACACTTAAAGATCAGTGTGGTCTATGGAGGTGTAAATCTACGATTGCAGGGTCGGGAGAGGGGAGTGTCTTGGGTGTTGGTGGGTGTTGCCTTGCTGCGTGCGTGCGTGCGTAATTTTGCGTACTTTTAAAAAACGAATCTCTGAATACAGCCCATAATAAGACCCTCCGACACGAACCATTCCATTAGGTACTATTTAATCCGCTTCTGAGCTTCCAACTGTCACTCACCTGGTTTAAATTAATTAACTGATATTTTAAAAAAACTATTTGCTGCTTCAAAAAAGGTGGTTACCATAGTAACAGACAGTTGGAAACTGAGGAGCAGAGTATATTCTACCTAATGGAAAGGGTCATGTTGGAGGGTGTGTGTAATTTATATCATCAAGCCCTGCCGCCATCCCTAGTAATATTATTAAAATTTCATTGCTGGTCAAGGGGCAGGGAATTGGGATGCAATTTGCCATACCATATCATACCTACCATGATCTCTCGGAGGGAAGCCATGAAAAGTCGGCAACCCTGCATTAGTTACACAAATTTGCAAACATATGCACTGTAGGTTATGAATAGTAAAAAGGAATTGGTGAAAGGACAGGAGGTGGTATTATTATAGGTTAGGCCTGGCCAATCTGTGGGTCTACAGGTGTTCTGAAACTACAAGTTCCAGAATGCTTTGCCAAGCTTCAGCTATTCCTATACACACAAAATGGAAGTTGCTTAGATACATTTTGAGGTAAATGCAAACAGGTGCATGAAAGGCACAAGGGTAATCTGCTAGCAACAGAAACAAAGGAAAGGAAATGCCCTGGCAACACTGTCATTAACCAGTAACAGACTATACCATTCTATCTGTAAAATAAATCACAAAATTTCAGGCACTCCAACATGACCCATTCCATTAGGTACAATTTAATCTGCTCCTGTGCTTCCAACTGTCACTAACCTGTTTTAAATGAATTAACTGATATTTAAAAAAAACTATTTGCCTCTTCAACAAAGGAGGTTACCATAGTAACTGATAGTTGAAACCCGAGGAGCATAGTATTTTGTACCTAATGGAATGGGTCATGTTGGAGGGTATGAAATGTCCGTTACACATATTTGGAAATATATATTAAGCCATCAGCCACCATCAAGGCCTTTCTCCATATAGTGGTCATAACTCTAACAATGAGAGTCCCAATGTTGGGCCATATATCTATATATGTTTTTAAATTGAGAGCTAACTTACCTCAGGAGGCCCCCCTTAAAGCCTCCAAAATAGATGCTGTGGAACAACACCCCCTCTCAGCTGCTGCTCCCAGGCATGCTCCCAGATAGTACAAAATGGAAGTTGCTATTCCTATGCTGCAAAAGCATACAGGCCCATTTCAGATTAGTTATGGAGATTAGGTTCATTATATTAATTAGGTAATGAAATAAAGTTGCTTTAAATAATGATGGATTTTGATACTTGCTTCGGATGCTTCATTTTACGACCTTGTCTGATTGTCAGTGTATATTGTCTAAATGGAAATATAAATGCATCAAACAAGACTTTCCAAAATAAATGGAAAGATATTTGTACCTATTCATGACAGATGAGTGATTAACAGATAGAAACATAATTGCATTTTATTGCTAATGCTCACTTTGATTACAACTGAACTGACTGAATCAACCTGTTTTCACCTGTTCTGCTCTAATATGCTTCTCTTTGGTGTTTGTCACGTGCCATATTTGCTACAGAGGTTACACCGTTTCCAGACTCCAGTGATATGGATAACCAGCACTTTTTTTTGACAGGTAATTCTGGCTGACAGCACCAGGCTTGGCTGCACATTGTGGCTTGGTAGTGAGACCTTCTTCTAGGAACTTAGGATTCAGTCTTGGCACAGCTAAGTCCCAGATATTCACTCCAGAACACATACTGCTTAACAGATACTCAGCTTCTAGCAGTGCCTATCACATTAATATCCGTTGTAAAAATGGAGTAGAAGGGATACAGATGGCCCAGATTTACTAAGCTGTGGGAAAGGAAAAGTGGTGATGTTGCCCATAGCAACCAAGCAGATTCTAGCTCTATTACATGCTAGAAAATGTCAGCTAGAATCTGATTGGTTGCTATGGGCAACATCTTTTCTTTTCCTTACCTATAGCTCAGTAAATCTGTACCCAGATGACTTTCTAACTGGAGGTAAAGCTCACGATTGAAGGGTTTAAGGTCAAGGTTTTAATTTTTTTTTTACATTGATCTGGGCTTGATATTGCAGATGCATTATACATGATCAGGACAGATTGTCTCCATGTACAGGTTAGAACCAGACTGACCTGACTAGCTGAAAAGTCTTCTTACCCATGATTAAAGATTATTGCTATTATTAATTATTTGTAATCATAATTCTAGCTGCACCTAAGTTGGTTTACCTACAGCACATGATGTCTCACTCTGCCTGGCTCCTAGCTGACATACGCCATGACCACGAGAAAGTCTGGAAGAAAGAGCCATTTCAAGACGCCCACTTTTGTGGGTTGTGCATGCTTACACTCTGAATGCACCAATCAGTTTGCAATCCTAGCATTTAGATTTTTTCTTTACTTCTGGCAGTTTCTGAAAGCAGAATGGATTGTAGTCGAAAGAGGGAGAGGTAGTAAATTTAGAGTACAGACATGCTAATGGACAATCACAATCTCCAGACTTCCAATCCATTTTAAGTGGGGACAATAAGTTGACTAAGGTAGGGTCCTTGGACCGTATTCACAGATCGGAATGAGTTAGAGAATTTGTTAGATACGACAGTATCCACACCTCATACATCTGACCGGCCCCGCAACCCTTCCTTGTTTTTAGGATCCTTATGGCATTTAAAAGTGCCATAGGGCTTCTTTAACTAACCGTTAAAGAAGGAAAATACGAACAGTGATCCCTTCCCTACCCCCTCCTCGGCATATTTAATTCCCTCCCCACGACTCTTCTTGGCAAACCTCTTCCATCTTAAATATCTACGTGCGGTCTTTAAAGACCACACATACTTAATCTACATACCTAAATGGTACGTAGATTGCGTAAATGACCTACTACGTATCCATACTAGGTCATTTCTTAAAAAGACCGTTCTTAAGAAGCCGGAGCTTTTTAAGCTTGAATACGGTACCATGTGTGGAAAAGAGGAGTGGTCCCCTTGTGCTTGCACTAATACGTCATACCTCCCAACATTTGAGAATTCGAAGAGGGACAAAATTTTGCAGCCTGGTAGAGAGGGTACCACACAGTGGGGGTCTGGGAAAGTGGGTGTGTCTTGCATCGCCCAGATCAGCGGGTCTATTGCCTGCCCCTTTTATTTAACAACCATCCATAGGTCTGCTCCTTATTATTAGGTCTGCCATCCATATGTCAACCCCTTATTATTTGTCAAGGATTCATATGTCCAGTCTTCATATCCACCTCTTTATTTATCCTACCTCCATATCTGCCCCTTATTATTATTATTATGTTCAACGTCCGTGTCTCCTACCAGTTTATTTGTCCAGTCTCCTTGTCTGCCTCTTTATTATTTGTTCAGCCTCCATGTCTGCCCCTTATTATTATTATGTCCAGCCTCCATGTCTGCCCCATGTAATATCCAGTCTCCATGGCCGCCCCTTGTAATGTCTAGCCTCCACTGTGTACCCCTTTTAATATCCAGCCTCCACTGTGTGCCCCTTTTAATATCCAGCCTCCTTTGTGTGCCCCTTTTAATATCCAGCCTCCTTTGTGTGCCCCTTTTAATGCCCAGCCTCTATTGTCTCCCCTTGTAATGTCCATCCTGCTTTCCTTTGTCTGCTCCTTGTAATGACCAGCCTCCTTTCCTTTGTCTGCCTCTTGTAATGACCAGCCTCTATGTCTTCTGTTACCTACCTTTGACGTATTCTCCCTTCATCCGCGGTGCTCCCTCTCTCTGCTGCTGCCTCTCTCAGTCTGCTGGCGGGGAGCCCTGTAGAACCAAATCTGTTTGTAGAATGGCAGTGACCGCATAGGTTTGTAACAGGTTTGGTCCTACAGGGCTCCCGTAGGAGCCCTGTATTTCCTGCCTGGCTGTTCTATTTAAAGTTCTATTTAAAGCAAGGGATTTAAAAAAACAAAAAAAACAACAACTTTTTCCCGAGAGTCTGATCTCTCGGGACAAGTTGTGAGGCGGGCGGGACAGCGGGAAAAAGTCCACCGAAAGTGGGACTGTCCCGCTGGAATCGGGACAGTTGGGAGTTATGGGATACAGCATGCATTTGATACATTGATGTAAGAATTTGTAAATGATTTAGAATAAATATTTGTAAACAAGAGCTCTTTTTCACATCAAGTTTCACAATGTACAACAACACGAGACTGGAGACATTAGTGTTTCAGGTATGCTTCAAATAAACAGCTTTCATCTGAGACACCACAATGTCTGTGCAACCAGCATATGCTTGTCAATATGAGGAAATTCTGGACACCTCTACTCTGCTGTAAGGCCATTTGAGGACTGATGTGGGCATTTCGTGGCATAACCACAGAAATTTAAACATGAACAGACAACAGGTCAATATTTGTCACTGATACATTAAAGCAATGCAGACCTTGTATTTACTTATTTTCTAATCACTCAGCCATCTCTTTCAGCCTCTGTCTGATATACTGCACATCCACCTGTTTCCCTACCAACCATATATGGAGGTTTATCCTTAAAGAACTTTTTTATGTTAGAGTTTTGTTGTTGTTTTATTCCCCTTATAAAAAAAGGTCACTTGCAGCGGTGACATTACTGTGATATCACCAGCTTTCTTACATAAACGTGTACAGGTTTATCAGTAATCATTTCTTATTTACTCTTTTAATTTATTTTTATTTTTTTATTGCTTATCCCTTGTAGTCGGTTTTTGGCTTTTGTACAAGGATTCTTTTTAATATATATCACTTATTTTTCCTTTTGTATTCCATAGAAACATAGAAAGTGACGGCAGATAAGAGCCACGTGGCCCATCCAGTCTGCCCATTTGTTTATTCAAAACAATACTGCCCCTAGACCCTATTTACCCTCAATTTAGTTTACAATTTAGGATATCCTTATATTTATCCCAAGCATGTTTAAACTGTTCTACTGTATTGGCCTCAACCACCTCAGATGGGAGGCTATTCCACTTATCTATCACCCTTTCAGTGAAGTAATTTTTCCGCACATTTCCTCTGAATCTACCACCCTCCAGTTTATATTCATGCCCTCAGTTCTATTACACCTCTTCCTTTAAAAATGCCACCCTCCTCTAGCCGGTCACAACCCTTGATGTTTGTGAAAGTTGCTATCATGTCCCCCCTCTCCCTTCTCTGCTGCAAGCTATACATGTTTAGTTCCTCTAGCCTTTCTTGGTATGTTTTGTGACACAGGCCATGGACCATTTTAGTTGCTCTTCTTTGCACAGTCTCTAATGTATTTATGTCTTTCTGGAGATATGGCCTCCAGAACTGAACACAGTATTCTAGGTATTCTATTCCATACTTCTATTGTTAATTGGATAGATGCCAGGACATCAGGGGGGTACCACCAGACCTCAGTCACCTATAGACAACCTGAATACCTGCAGTGGCAGGTATTTTGGCTCACCTAGCAGTTGATCCTCGTTCATTAAATAGAAGTGCACCTGTAGAGCCTATCGAGTAGGATGATATTACTGTGTGAGAGAGCTGCTGAAATGATATCTCCCATCCCTCATACCTAAAAATACAGGTGTATGGGGAAAGGAGGGTGATAGTAATGCTGTGTAATATACCTCACAATGTTAGTCCAAGTCTTTTTAAATAAAAATAAATAAATGATCAGGGTGTAAACCATCTTTCTTCCTCATTGACAATGATCTTGTATGTCAGCATAAAATAAGACCTTTCATCTGTCCCTCACTTTATTCACAAATAATATTTGGGAAGGTGGAGCATCTTTAATTATCGCCTTGCATTCTAGGTATCAGAAAAACTGGACATTATAAATTGGCACACATTGGCTGGCTTATCCCTTATCCCTTATTGCTGTTTTATCCCTTACTTTTAAATCTTAAAATATTAGGATCTTAAATTCGCTAAGCGCGGACCTGTGAATCGATCGCAAGCACTTAAGATCTTAAGTGCTGCGGAAGTTTAACATCTGAAGGATTTGCATGGAAATGGGCGGGGGGAGGCAGGGAGATGAGGGAAAGTGGGCGTGGGCAGACACTTAGGATTGCAAATCACCGCAACTACTTCCCTTAGGATCTCAAATGACAGCGCAGAGTTAGGGTTGCTCAATGGTGGTCTAACTTTAAGATCCGCAGCTGTTTGCAAGGGGAGTGACTATTTAAACAGTGGGCTGTAACCTGCTAAGATCTGAACTTAGTTGCGTATATTTGCGATCTTTTCGCAGTCGCATCTCTGAATCACCCCCTGAGTCTCTACTGAACCCTTGGAACTAAAGTCACCACAGGTGAATAACACAGTCTGAATCTCTCCAACCCCTCTACCCAGTGACTCTGTTCAACTGTTTTCATCTGGAAACCTGGGATCTGCCAGTCGATTGATGTACTGCTGCTTGTACCTTAGGTTTGGATTTGGACTGGTTTTTTTTTAAGTTGATTTGATCTTATTCTTTGTTGAATAATTTTATGTAATATTAATTTCTTTTTTATAAAATAGAGTTTATTTTCTTTTTTTATGGTTTGTGTCTCTTCGTAGCCTAATGGCCCTGGAGAAGCTCCAATTGTTTACGCATGTTGGGCCAGATCCTATGCTACGTTTCCATTACGTTACAACGGGTAGCGTATTTACGCTAGTGTAATTACTATGCACTGCCCTAGGCACTCCCCTTGCGCGTACGTACTTTGGCCGTCTTTCACTTGCCAAACCCTACCTTAACTTTTCAAAGCGTAACTACTGACGTACGTACAGGCTTCATGTACGTAAGTTCCTATGCACGCCCATTCCGTAGGAATTAAATGCCTCACCCCCACTTCCGAAGCATAATTACGGGTGTCGTATGGCTGTAACGCCCCTTCATTCGTAGTTATGCTGTTTATAGTAGCCTAGTGCGTATGTTCAGAGTTAGATGGCGTAACATCTGCCACGCACATGCGCAGTACATACAAAAAAGCGTTTTTACGTCTCCGGCTAGCATAAATACGCTAGCATATGTAGCTTAGGCTCTACCCCTTCATCCGTATACACTAATTTCTCAAAGCATGGTGGGCGGAAGTAAGTCCAACATTTAAAAAGAAGTCCATTCATTGATCACAGGTGGAAATTCAGTTATAAATATCATACATGTTTACGTATGATCTCCCACATTGTTAAACCATTATAGATTATCTTAAAACAAGCAGCAAAATATTCACATCAATTCATTATATTTATTCTAACAATTTAAATCATGATAATCAAAACTAATAATCAATATCAATATCAATTATTTTTTCATTATCAGACTCACATTTGAAAAACATAGCAACAAACGATAGGGTGTATGGGCCTGATCCAGACCTAGTTATCTGTTTGAACCTAGTTACTCCTGGGCTAAACCATGTTGATTGCAGGGGAGTCATATTTCATCTGTTGCAAACAGTATTAGAGTTGAGAGGTGGATCAGCTACAAGGTCAGGGTGTGGGGTGTCACACTAACCCCCAGATCTGCGCTCTAAGCACAGAGAATATACAATATACAAAACAAAAGAAATGCCCTAATACCCTGATGTTCTTACAGCGCCCCCTCTAAACAACGGTTAATTCTAAACCTTTATACACAGTTTTGAAGAATAGTTTCAATCATATATCAAGTCCCAAGTCTTATCAATATTTCACTTTATCAAATATATGTCTCTATGTTCAACGTTCCAACTCACAGGTCCTGAACCAAGAACTTCTCACTTTCCGCTGTGATCCTTCACGCCTGTTGGTAACTTCAAATTTTTCAAAGTCCTTCTTTTTTCTCCCGAGACAATTATGAGAAGAAAAAAAAAAAAAGAAAACAGACAATATGAAGACTGTCAAGCCTTTTCTTCCACGCTATTCTTCCTGCCAATGCTTACACTTTATACTTCTTGGCTGTCTGCTCAGAGTTTCTCTCTTACACCTGGCTCTGTCGCCCTGCCGTTGTCCACGGCAACCGTCCCGTTCTCCTGTGCCGTACCTCCAGTAGACAGAATGGGGAAAGAGGTAATAAGGTAATAAATCAAGTTATCCCATTGAACACCCCTCCTCCAGGTGCACCTTGAGAAAGAGTCCAAACCGGATTTGAAACGCGTCGGTGGTTGCGGCTAAACACCTGTGGAGGCACATTAGATTTCGTGAATAAGGAGTTGAGGAGGAACATTTGGGCCGGGGTTCTGCCTAGCAGCTGGCATCTTGGTGGATTTGTTTAACCCCTGCAAAAGAGAAAGAAAAGGACCATCAGTAGAGCATTAATTCAAGAGGAGAACCATGTAAGTGCATTTTTATTGGATATACTTATTTATAAAGTAACCATCTTCACTAGATTCCCCATTTTCTCGTTTCCGGATAACTGAGAACGGCTGGAGGAGGGGTGTTCAATGGGATAACTTGATTTATTACCTGCAAAGAACAAAGAGAAGGACAGTGTAAGTGCATTAATACCATCAGCTTTGTATTTTGGTAGTTAACTAGCTGCACTAGGTTGTCTTTCCCCATTCTGTCTTCTGGAGGTACGGCACAGGAGAACGGGACGGTTGCCGTGGACAACGGCAGGGGGACAGAGCCAGGTGTAAGAGATAAACTCTGAGCAGACAGCCAAGAAGTATGAAGTGTAAGCATTGGCAGGAAGAATAGCGTGGAAGAAAAGGCTTGACAGTCTTCATATTGTCTGTTTTCTTTTTTTTTTTTCTTCTCATAATTGTCTCGGGAGAAAAAAGAAGGACTTTGAAAAATTAGAAGTTACCAACAGGCGTGAAGGATCACAGCGGAAAGTGAGAAGTTCTTGGTTCAGGACCTGTGAGTTGGAACGTTGAACATAGAGACATATATTTGATAAAGTGAAATATTGATAAGACTTGGGACTTGATAAATGATTGAAACTATTCTTCAAAACTGTATATAAAGGTTTAGAATTAACCGTTGTTTAGAGGGGGCGCTGTAAGAACATCAGGGCATTAGGGCATTCGCTCTTCTTTTGTTTTGTACATTCTCTGTGCTTATAGCGCAGATTTGGGGGTTAGTGTGACACCCCACACCCTGACCTTGTAGCTGACCCTAGGTCGCAGCATTAGTCAATACCATCTTTCTGTTATTTGCTGCTACAGTTAATGGGCTACTTGCTGCTTCATCCTAGTCAAGTACCTAGAGATAGCCCGGAGATTCTTGAAATCTAATGACTTGACTCCCCCTGAAAGCAACATGGTTTAGCCCAGGAGTAACTAAGTTCAAGCACTTAACTAGATCTGGATCCAGCCCTATCTGTCGTAACTCTGCGCAAGTGATGGGAATGGTCACAAATGTAGTCTTACAGATGCATAAATACAGTGTGGATCCAGTCCACTGCTATCGACTTATTGAACTGAATATTTCATCATCTGACTTTCTCACAGAAACATTCCAAATCTATCTCCTCTATCACAAGTTAATGAGTAATCTTACTGAAACAATGCATGCCACCAGTGAAATGTAACACACCTCCTGAATGTGGTGAAAGTTCTGCTCCACTCCCATACAATCTATAACATCTCTGTGAGCTGTCCTAGAAAATGCAGCAGTTTACAACAATGCTTGTGCAACCAATTCAGACTAGGATAGCTAGACAGATAGTGACAAGCAAAAAGGAAATTGTGAGCAATATCCCTTACCGACAGCTACTGTATGTGCGCAGTACGTGACTCTAAACTGACCTCCCACACTTCCTGACACTGCACACTCTACACTGTATATTGACACTTTTGTGTATATTTACTATATTTACTATATTATTAAATAGTTTTAGCACATGTTAAGTTCATATTTAGGACTTTTTGTGAGTCACAGGTCTTTCATTGTGTAGCAATTACAGTTAAACAATGTAGTATATTTTAAAGCATATATGATATAATTTGTCAAATTATTTTACTTTTTAACAGCTTTTATTCCCCTCCTAGTCCTCTCATAGAATCTATGCAACTATGTCGCTTTCCAATCACCAACTCTGAAAAACCCGGGTTTTTCAACCTAGGTTTTCCGGGGGGAGATGCCGGGTCAAAAAAAAAACACTTTTAAGTGCACAAAAACCCGGGAAATTCCCGGGTTTGACTCTTTCACATCACCACTGAATTTCCCGGGTTTTAGTGATGCTTGTAGTGCCAAGGATGGCAGGGCATGCTAGCACTTGGAGAACCACAAGTGCAAGCATGCTCTGTCATCCTGTGCAACAAAACACAAAGTTATGCCCCTCCTAGCTAATAAATAAAATATAGGGCCAACCCCTAACATTAAAAAGACACTTTACATTTAATGCACCCCTATAAAAAAAATTATAATGAAATTGAATACCCCTATATACAATTAAATATTTACATTTAATACCTCAATTAATAAAAAAATATTTACCGCTAATGATATGCATAAAATAAACTAATAAAATAATGGTATAAAAATAATAAGTAAAAAGAAGTACTTACCATCTTGATTAGTGTCTGATCTTCCAAGATTTTAATCCGTGGGGGAGGTCTTTGAAAAAAAAAACCCTATGGCCCGCCACAACTCATGTCTCACCGCAGGACATCCCGACGCTAATGACAGCTCTGCTGTAATTGGGGCATATTTATACCCTTGGGCAGCCTGTGAAATCCTGTTTCCATGGTGACAAAACGTTATTTGGTCTTTCGACCCGGGTCGACTGAAAGTACACCTTTCACATCACCACCAAGTACCCAGGATTTTGCCGAGACCCATTAATATATGTGGCAGCACCGAGACGGGGTGAATCGCTTGCACAGATCTCGTCCTTGCGTGTATTTAGGTACGATTGCAAATTCTCTTTTAAGTGTGAATCAGGTCCCAGGTCTCTAATAAGACTGACCTATATATGTTTCCATTTACTATTTAATTTAACTGCCATTCTCATTTACATCTCCAAAACCCCAGTAATGACATTGCTGACATTGATGACATTGCTGACCCATCACTGCTTATTAAGTTGAGTTGTTGCAACTGCTGTCTGCAAACTTCATCTGGTGCTAGCAGTGCAATGCAGATGTGTGACCTCGGGTCACATCAGAATTGTTCTGCTTTCAGCATCTGAAGTATACAGGCTGCAGATAAAGGATCATATTCACACTTAAGAAGGTGCGGATAAACCTGTATATATAAGCATGTATCCGCACCTAAAGCTCTCTCCCACACTACCTCCCCCTTTTCAAAGAACATTGGGCACTTAAGAGTGTCCTAGGGCTTCCCTAACTTCCAGTTTTTATTTTCCTTCTTAAGAAGGAGAAAACAAACAGTTTTTCCTACCCGACCCTCCCAAGCTCCTTTCCATACCTCTCCTCACCCACTTTTCTTAAAAGCTCCCAGAGGCTACCATGGCAAACCTCTTTCTTCTTTGGAAATGGTATGTAGATTGTGTAAATGACCTACTATGCATGTGTAGTAAGGTCATTTCTTAAAAGACTGGACTTAAGAAGCAGGTCCAAAGAGACAATACTGCTGCAGAGCTGACACTGCAGAGCCAAAGGGAGACAGAAGATCCAGAAAAAAGGCAAGTAAGGAGAAACAGGGAAGGGGGAATAGGGTTTGGAGAGAGTGGAGAGATAGAGAGGCACAGTGGGAGAGCTGAGGTTAGATAGACACAGACGTAGAGAGAGCAGTGCCGTAACTAGGGGTGTGCGATAGGGGCGACAGTAGAGGGCACAAATCTTAAGGGGGCACTAGTAAGTTAATATTTGTGGCTATATTGGCTTGGAATTCAGGGGCTGGAGGCACCAATTTTTCTTTTTGCCCCTGGCGCTAAATTTTTGGTTACGGCTCTGAGAGAGAGAGTGGAAGTTAAAGAAACACAGGGAGCTACTATAAAAGGGTATAAGGGACACAGGGGAGGCATAAAAGAAAGTGTGGATTAGAGACACCGGGAGAGAAAATAGAGCTTAAAGAGACAAAGGGGGAACCCAGGAGTAGAAAAGAGGGTCAGTATAAAAGGTGAAATCACTTTCTATATCATTTAAAAGCATTAATCTTTTTTAATTAATTCAAATGGACACAGTTTATCAACAAAAAATATTTCAAAACATTAGATAAATAGTGAATAAAAAGAGAACTAAAGTCTATTATGAAAGATAACCAGAATATTCATGTACATTGATGCTATATAATTATAGTTTTATTCTATATACACACTAAAGAACTATAGTATGGTAAGAATTTTATACATTTTATTACATTATCTTTGACCATATTTCTAATAAGTGTTTACATACTGTAGAATAACATAAAATAAAATATATTGTTTATATATTTAAACAGTATGGTAATTTTTTTAAATACAATCTATTTCATGCTTTTAAATATTTCACCTATATTGTTGTTAATCAACTTTAAATTTAAACTACATAGGAAGTGAGTGCACTAACAATGATCTGTTTCTTCTCTTATGTTTTGAAGTGTTAGTTCTAAGGTCAAGTTCTAATTCTCCATTGAATAAAAATAGCCCCCCAATAATATATCACCAAGAAAACAATAAAATGGCTATATAGATTTCTGCAAGGTTTATATGGTGCTCATAAGTGTGCAGTGTATATTGAATGGTGATCACTAGGAAGAAGTGTATATTATATGGTGGTCACTAGAATGCAGTGTCATTACAATACAGTGTGTATTATATGGTGGACACTAGGGTGCAGTCTGCATTGTATTGCAGTCACTAGGATGTTGTGTGCATTTTATTGCAGTCACTATGATGCAGTATTCATTTTGTCTTGTTTCACTGAGTAAATGTGAATAATGCAATTTGAAGAGTATGGAGTGACAAATGGTTATAATTTGGGGAGAGTGGTGTGGCTGTAGGGGTGTACTTTGTAATGTGGGGAGAGTGCAATGTTGGCATATTTAAATTTTAGGGATAAGGTAGAGCAGTCTTTAAAAAAAAATGAGCACTAACAAGTCCCAAGTTCACAAATTTACTCTTAAAATGAATTTATACTATTTCTTTATTCTATATATATAGCTATGAATGGGTCAGCATTAGAAAACTAGCATTGGACCTAATTCATAATTATGGAAAGAAGGGAACTTACGCGAGTTATTGGTGTAAGTCCCCTTCACATGTAACACCTGCACATGCTTGCCAGATGTTACATGTCGGAAGGGCTTAATAACTTCTGTGAAAGGGATCGGCATTTATATTTACGCATGGCTAAACCCCTCTGTACATACAGTGCTGGGGGAGGGGAGAGGCAGTTCCACATAGATATGCGTCTGTGGAAACACAGATCCATGCGGTTATGTTAAGGTAGACTTCTGGACACTTAAGTGTATAGAACTCCGTAAGAAGGAGGGGAATGCCAGGAACGTGCACTCCCCTCCCCTGTGCTTAATTACATAGTCTGTGCGTATGTAAGTCGCACAGAGATCTGAATCAGGCCCATTATTCTTAAGTGTTATTGAATCTTTATAGCTATTAATTCAGACAGTTTGAAGCTTAGTAACATCCTTTTGTGTTGCTTTAATCTGAATCCCAGTATCAGAAGTCAGGAATTACAAATGTAAACAGATAAGAATATATACACTCACTCACTCACTCACTCACTCAAAAACTTAAAAATTAAGTTTTTCCTATTTAGAAATCCTGCATCGCCAGTGGAAACCCTAATTTCCATGGCGATGCAGGCAGCTTTCACAGACCATCACCAGCCCGTTCTTCCTAATGCGGGCTGGCGCGGTCTCATATTTATACAGCTGGAAAGCAGAGTTTGTCACTCCGCTCCCAGCTCAGGCTGGCGTTAGGAGCTGTCTGCAGGGAGTTTTCATTCACTCCCTGCTATAGACAGCTTTACTCCGCCCCTGATTGGTCCACAAGAGGGATACGTGGCATCAAGCTTCATGCTTTTTTAAACTTCCTTTGCAAACTCCCTTGCTGGATACACATGATGATACAATTAATGACATTTTATTGGTATCTATTTTTATTTTGAAATTTACCAGTAGCTGCTGCATTTCCCACCCTAGGCTTATACTCGAGTCAATAACTTTTCCCAGGTTTTTGTGCCAAAATTAGGTGCCTCGGCTTATATTCGGGTCGGCTTATACTCGAGTATATACGGTATATATATATATATATATATATATATATATATATATATATATATATATATATATATATATATATATATATATATATATATATATATATATATATATATATATATATATATATATATATATATATATATATATATATATATATATATATATATATATATATATATATATATATATATATATATATATATATATATATATATATATATATATATATATATATATATATATATATATATATATATATATATATATATATATATATATATATATATCGTATATATATATATATATATATATATATATATATATGTCTGATTTTTCTTTCTCTTTTCATTGGTGCTTCAGTGGATCAAGGGGGAGGGAAACATTGGTGGTTCAGGGAGTTTGCAAAGGAATTAAAAAAAGCATGAAGCTTGATTCCTTATGCCACTTCCTGCGCGTGCGCCGAGAGTGTACGCTGCATGTGCGGCACTTTAACAGCATCGTCGGAGCTTCATTAGCAAATCGCAGGACATCGCGGCCCCACAGGATGAAGGGGCATCTCTATGAATTAGGTAAACAAAGTGTCCAGGCTCGCTGCGATGATAAGCGAGCCTGGAGCACTATTGTTCACCAATTCTGAAGGCTTTCTATAAATAGAGCCCTCTGAGAGGTTCTGCAGCGCTGTTTAGAACCTTGTGTCCTCTCTGTGCAGAACCACTCACATGTACAGCTTTTCCTACAAAGGTACCTCTGTGTATCCAGGCGTCAGCATCTCACTACAAGTCTTGTCATACAAAAATATACTATAAGGTCAAGTAAGTACATTCGAATAGCATAGAATGGCATTTTTATAGCTTGTTTTTTTTTTCCTTTATAAAACACATGCCATTTTTTCCAGCAAACTTAAATATCTTTGACCCCCATATTTTTGCATTTTTTCAGTTTATAATTTAACGACTGAAACTGTAAAACTGATTATTTGAGCTTTACTGCTGCATAAGGATATTCAAGCAGGCAGTAAAACTGTTGGGTTATAAATTACACGGTTATAGATCTTATGTTTATAAATAATTTTTCAGGGAATGACGTCAGAGAACATGTGATTTTATATCTGGAGCCAATATGAAGTCAGCTGAGTGTTCTGCTCCATGCACATAGAGGCAGGATCATTTATGATCGGTAGCTGGCACTGGAGCACTAAAGGGACATCTGGTCTGGCTGATTAGAATTTCTGACATTAAAAGAAGACAATGTTATCAATGTAGCAACAGATTTCTGCTTAACACACAGGACAAATCTAATAAAGTTGTTCTCTGCATTTGATGGCCATGTATTTTTAGCATTAGACTGGTTATACTGTTCTGACCTGTCTAAACGAAAAGGGCATATAAATGATAAACACAAGACTACGAAATCAGTGTATCCAGTTGACAAATAAAAATAAAAATAGATGTTACATACAGAAGGTGCTATAATTACTAAAAGTGGAGTAAAAACTAAAAATAACATGCCTATAAATAGAGTTTCCATTTTGAAAACAATTATTTATTTATTATCGGTTTATTTTAATGACATTGGACCAGAACCAGAGTGTTCAAGTAAAAGAAAAACAGGTGGAAATTTACACCTGAGTAAAATCTTGTTGAGTTGAGAGGCGATGTTTCCTAACCCAAGTCTAAATAACAGTTTAATAGTAGTAGAAAATAAAGCTGGTCAGTATCTGTGTGTATTAAACAAAGGCAAAGTATTCTCCCTGCATGCAAAGAAGAAAATTAATTTGAATCCCCCTGAAATTCAACATGGTTTTGTCCAGGTGTCATTTTCCACCTGCTTTCTCCTTATTTTCAAACTCTGGATCTGATCCATTGTGGTTTGATCCATTTGCAGTTATGTAAAATTATAACTGCATTTGAAAATATTAATAGATGCTTGTACAGGAAGTTTGAATAACAATTGCTCCTGCCAAGGTTGAAGACAACTGACTGTTATGAAATGCTTTGTTCATCGTAGGACTTCCCTGTAACTGTCCCGCTTGTTGCTAGGTAACTGGGATGCTCATTCTCTACTGTCCGTGGTCCTGATTGCTTAGCAGCCAGGATGCAGGAATCTCTTGTGCTGCTTGGCGCTTAACTCTAGGGGGAGGTTCCGCCTGCCATTTATTTCTAGTGCCTCTCCTGTACAGTACCTGCATCTGTACTCATCCCTCTTTCTGCCTTGTCTCTCTGCCTGGATGTACCTTCCCTCTCTGTATTCCCATGTCTCAGATCTGTGTTGTCAATATACTGTAGATACAGTATATATATATATAT
>WWET01003273.1:87102-113467 GCA_011038615.1 Limnodynastes dumerilii | reverse complement strand
ATATCTGCCGTACAGAGGCTTAACTATGGTTGATGGAACCCAGGGCAAAAAATGGACCTCCCCCACTCTTTTTACTAAAAAAAAAATGTCTCCCCAGCCTCCCAATTATCCCCATCATGTCTCCTCAGCCTCCCAATAATCCCCTTCATGTCTCCCCAGCTTCCAATAACCCCCTCATGTCTCAATAGCTGGTAAACAAGAGCCATGATGTCGGTGTCCATAGAACCCAGGCCTTTCAATACATACTCTATGGGTTGTCTCCAGCCTTACAAGAACCCCCTCTTGTCTCCTCAGACTTCCAATAATCCTTCTCATCTCCAATAATCCCCCTCTTGTCTCCTCAGACTTCCAATAATCCCCCTCGTGTCTTCCCAAATTCCAATAATCCCCCTCATGTCTCTCCAGTTTCCAATAATCCCACTCATGTCTCCCCAGTTTCCAATAATCCCCTTCATGTCTCCTCAGACTTCCAATAATTCTCCTCATGTCTCCCCAGTTTCCAATAATCCTTCTCATGACTCCCCAGTTTCCAATAATCCCCCTCCTCATGTCCCCCCATCTACCACTAATTCTTATATCTCCCCTGACTTCCAGTAATCCCCTTTATGTTTCCCCATCTTCCAATAACCCCCTCATGTCTCCCCAGCTTCAAATAATCCCCCTGATGTCTTCCCAGTTTTCAGTAATCCCAATCATGTCTCTCCATCTTCCCAATAATCCCCCTCATGTCTCTCCAGTTTCTAATAATCCTCCTCATGTCTCTCTATCTTCCAATAATCCCCATCATGCCCCTCCAGTTTCAAATAATCCTCCTCATGTCTCCCCAGCTTCCAAAAATCCCCCTCATGTCTCTCCAGTTTCCAATAATTCACCTCATGTCTCTCCAGCCTCCCAATAGTCCCCCTCATGTCTCCCCAGCTTCCAATAACCCCCTCATGTCCCAACAGTTTCCAATAGCCCCCTCATGTCTCCTCAGCCTCAAATAATCCCCCTGATGTTTTCCTAGCTTCCAATAATCCCAATCATGTCTCTCCAGTTTCCCAATAATCCCCCTCATATCTCCCCATCTTCCAATAATCCACCTCATGTTCTCCAGCTTCCAATGGCCCCCTTATGTCTACCCAGTTTCCAAAAACCCCTCATGTCTCCACAGTTTCCAATAATCCCTCTCATGTCTATCCAGCTTGCAATGGCCCCCTCATGTCTCCCCAGTTTTAAAAAACCTCCTCATGTCTCCTCAGCTTTCAATAATCCC
Organism: Limnodynastes dumerilii; assembly: GCA_011038615.1. NCBI lineage: Eukaryota > Metazoa > Chordata > Amphibia > Anura > Limnodynastidae > Limnodynastes > Limnodynastes dumerilii. The sequence goes on along the minus strand of WWET01003273.1, from coordinate 112,212 downwards.
CCTCATGTTTATTCAGCTTGCAATGTCCCCCTTATGTCTCCCCAGCTTCCAATAACCCCCTCTTATCTCTTCAGCTTCTTATGATAGTTAAGAAATAATATAATATGCATCTTAAAAATTTAGAGGGAAGTAAAAGGTGGAAATGTAATCCTCTAAATGTGTGAAGTGGTTGTTGTATGATGAAAGGGAGAACAGTATTGCCTAGTGTAGTGATGAGCAACTGACCATCATAGGGCCACTGCCATCACATTTTTTTTATTGTAGCTCTTTTTAAGATGCCTGTTTGTATTGTATTACATATAGGTGTTGGATTTTACTATTAGAGTCAATTGAATAGTTAGAATTAACAATCTTTCAAGCTGCCCAATAATAATTTATTCTATAATGGAATAAAAGTGTGGGTGTAAAGGTAGTACATGTTTTCTGACTTATTACCCAATAAACCAATGTGCAGTAATTAGTTTTTTTTACCTTTTTCCTTGATGCATTCAATGTAAATGAGAAAGATATTGCACTAGGATTAATAGATGGCATTTTATTGTTATATCTCTATACACTTGTGCACTAAGTGCTTGTTGGTTGACATTTAATATTTATACTCTGGGACAATGATCAATACATATAAGGCCGGATTCAGACCTCTGTGTAGTCTGGCGGTCTTCACAGAAGGTGGGAGTAAACACCCCTGTCACTCCCTTCTCTTGCTCGGTTAAAGCAGCTGTTACGCCCTAACTCACCTGTGAGGATCAGAAATCCGTATGACCACTGATCCACATAGGAGCAATTAAACCCTCCTAGACTGTAATATTTAAATTTTCCCCTCCCACGTCCAACTTACAGTTTAGATTCTCCGCCCTAAGTTCTGTACGCCTCCGTATCGTAACATCAGCCAAACTCCATAAGCAGCTGGCGTAATTCAGCTGATGTACGAACCTCCTAACCTTTAAAAAAAAAAAAACTATATTTTTGAATGCATTTGCATCATGAATAGTAATTGCTGGCATGGTCACATAAATATAAGGATATCCTAAATCTTAAACTAAATTGACTGTAAATAGGGTCTAGGGTCAGTATAGTTGTAAATAAGCAACTGGGCAGACTAGATGGGCCATTTGGCTCTTATCTGCCGTCACTCTCTATGAGGTATTTAAATGAGCCGGGGAGGGCACAGAATGGAAAACTCTGTGTGTATTTTCCTTCTTAAGAAGCGAAATAAGCACAGGAAGTAAAGGAAGGCCTAGGACCCTCTTAAGTTCCTTAGGTTTTTTTTAAAAAAAGGGAAGGTGGTATAGGAAGGAGCTTCAATTTAGGTGCGTATACATGCATATCCCACCTTCTTAAAGCATTCCTATCTGTGAATCAGACCCAGTGTTGGCATGTATATATTTATGCTAGTAGCTTGATAGCTTGATATCACTGCCAGAAACATAGACAGTTATGCATAAAATAAATTTATTTTAAATACGCTTGCAGCCTCTCAAAAAGCTATTTCTTACCATTTTATTATTGCATTCCAGTAAATGAAAGGTGTTATTTGGGGGACATAGGTTAACGCTACAGGTACTATCAATTTAAAATTATCCAGTACTTCTGTTTTTTTTTGTTTGGCAATTCAGACAAACATTACATAATACTTTTTTATTTATTTTTTATTGTTTTGTCATTAATTCCTTGGCTGATGAAATATCCGTTCAGAGAATGATTTATGTTGAAATGTCCCTTTGTTACCAGTCATTCCCAGATGTTCACTGAGCTGATAAACTACACGTAGAATATTAGTAGCATTTGTAGACTCATATAGGAGTGTTTGAAGGTGACTTGTTGCTTGTTATAGAGTGCAACAAGATTGCAACATAAATAACTACAGGTCTGTCCTAAATACAGTAATACCCCCTTTATAGGTGGATATATTTCTTCACAAACTGTATTGTGACTCTTATTCAGAGGTGGAAGGTGACAGAAGAGGCCTGAGTTTGGATGGGAGGGACTAGGTGGTGCCAGGCAGGACTGGGGGCGGAGCTGGGTGGGACTGCTGCCTGATAAAAGCTGTCAGAGGCTGACAGCTTAAAACAGTATTTGGCACTCCATGTATGAGTACTAAGCGCTGCAGCTACAGCACTCATACGTGGAGTGCTAAGCTGTCAACCTCTGACAGCTTGCTCACAGTGCAAGGGGAGTGGCTGCCACAGGCCCTTTCTCCTCAGGGCCCCATAGCAGTAGCACCCCTTGCACCTCCTGTAGTTACACCCCTGATCTTATTCTAACATGTTGCTTTATATACATTGGCAATTATTTACACATAACATATATTATTTATGTTTTAAGTCAATCCCAGCTTATATAAACTTAAACAGCTTTATAAACAGCTGATGGGTATACACAGAGCCGCTGCATGCTAATGATGTACTACAGCAGGCTGTGTGTCACAAACCGTGGTACTTACTGCATCTCATTGCACCTCTATTACCTATCACTGCTCAGTACCTTGTAGCTCATTACACCTCTATTACATATCACTGCTCAGTACCTTGTATCTCATTACACCTCTATTACATATCACTGCTCAGTACCTTGGATCTCATTACACCTCTATTACATATCACTGCTCAGGACCTTGTAGCTCATTACACCTCTGCTGTATACCACTGCTTTGAAGGGCCATCTTTTCCACTGGGCACAATGGGCAGGTGCCCAGGGCCTTATGAGTTCTGGGGCCTTGAACACTGCTGCCCAGCTCCAGCAGTCAAAGTATTTACAGACTGACTGTCCTGGAGTTCTGCTAGGGAGCTGGGTAATCCCTGGCTGCAGTTTTAGTTACATTTGTTATTCCTGTGCATGGGTTGATAGGGGTCCCTATGCTTTGCTTTGCCCAGGGCCTACGATACTCTTAAGACGGCCCTGCTGAGTATCTTGCAGCTCATTTTACCTCTGTTACACATCACTGCTTAGGACCTTGCAGTTCATTACATCTCTGCTGTAAACATCTGCTCTGAATGCCATGCAGCTCATTGCACCTCTGTTACAAAACCGCTTCTCAGGATCTTTCAGCTTATTACTTCTCTGCAGTATACCATTGCTCTGAATACCTTGCAGCTCATTGCATCTTCAAGTTCCTTCAAGCTGCTCAACATTCCCTGCAACTCATCGTATCTCCATGTTGTTCTACTCTGCTTATTTCCCTTCAGCTTATTAACCAATGAGCAAACATACAGGATCCTAGATTTTTCTTCACCCCTGCAAGCCCAAGGGTACTCCAACCAGATACTGAGAAACCAGACACTGTGACACTGTGGCCTTTTATCTAAAGCAATCGTGGATAGCTTCTGGGCCCCCAGAGCACAGGGCCCAGGGAATGAGCTCCAGTTTAACAATGCTAAGGGCTGTTCTGTTTATACATCATTTCCGTTGGAGAAGGGAATAGGTAACTTAAAAAAAACTATAGTCATGTGTGTATATCCATTTAGATTTACATCAATCTCATCAATCCTGGATTCCCATTACTGCTGCATTCTCCATGGGTTAGTGAAACACTTGCTAGTGCAGTCACACTGGCTTTAGCTTTGAAATGTAACACTGCACAGCATGATTTATTGTTACAATTCACAGATTATTAAGAAAACAGACAACAGAGGACCTAAGCAACAGCAGAAACATGGCATTGCAAAAGTGGAATATATATATATATATATATATATACGTCATAGCACAAGAGTAATATATATATATATATATATATATATACACACACACACACACACACACAACAACAGTATATAAATAAACATAGATATTGCACTAAAACAGACATGTCCACGTGGAATCTATAAATCACCTCCAAAAGACAAGTAGAAAATGGGAACTATCTTAACCATTTGTACTTCCTGAGCACATATACAGTAGGATCACGTAAGAAGAGAAACCCACATCACGGGTTCACTGTACCATGTCATGCATACCCTCATGGAAGGAATATGTTCTGTCCTTTGTACATATATGAAGCCCATGAAATAGATACTTTCACTAATACCACTTCCTCTCAATGATTTCTTTGCTATTAACCCCACTACAGATATACACTGTTATGTTTAGGGCTGCATTTAGAGTTAGAAGCATAGAACACAACTTGCAATTTTATATATATATTTAGGGTTTTGTTGTGGGGAAGGGAGGGTTAGGGTCAGGCTCCGGGAGGGTGTGGAAGGGAGGCTTATGTTTAGGGTCATCAAAGGGAAGGGTTAGGATTAGGGATAGGGTTGGGGTTAGATTTAATACTTACCGATCAGAGCACCGTGTTCTAGGCAAAAACAATCGATTTAGCAGCCAGTTTGGAACTGGCTAAGAGAGAAAGGCCCTTTTGACCCACGCCCATAAACTCCATAGAGTTAGCTCTCTATTTTACTGCTGAATAATGCTTTGGGTTTTAACCTCTGTGTATCAGGCCTTACTCACAAATCTTGATGGGGGTGATTCAGAGATGCGATTGCGAAAAGATCGCAAATATACGCACCATAGGTAAGATCTTAGCAGGTTACAGCCCACAGCATAAACAGTCACTCCACTTGCAAACACCGGTGGATCTTAAAGTTAGACCACCATTGCCTAACCCTAACTCTGCGCTGTCATTTGAGATCTTAAGTGACGTAGTAGCGTTTATTTAAGATCCTAAGTGTCAGCCAGCGCCCAGTTTCCCTCATTTCCCTGCCTCCCCCCGCCCATTTCCATGCAAATCCTTAAGATCTTAAACTTTCGCAGCACTTAAGATCTTAAGTGCTTGCGATCGATTCAAACTTACGCTCTTAGCGAATTTACGCTCCTAACTGCTACGTAGACGGCGTTGCACTATTACTACGCATGCGCAGTAATGCAAATTTTCTAAGATCCTAAATATACGCTCCTAAGTGCCGTGGAAATCGTATCTCTGAATCAGCCCCGATGAGTGTTTCACAGGCAGGTACTGTAAAGTCATCCGAGCAGAGAGCAGTGTTTAACACTTCACTTTTATTATTAACTTTTCTGTGAAATAAACTGGGATCTTTCGCTTACACCCTTGCTAATGTGGATGCAGAGTTTGAAAATACTGGTGGAAAACAGGTGGAAATTTATACTTGGGGTTTTAAAACCATGTGGAATCAGGGGCAGTCAAATAATTTAATTCCTTTTATGCAGGGAAATCCTATGCTTTTGCTTACTGCACACAGATACTGACCAGTTTTACTTTTACACTGTTATTTAGACTTGGGTTAGGAAACATCACTTTAATACTGTCTTCAACAAATTGTTTTTGCCTCCTCTGCAATTCAACATTCAGTTTTGTCCAGCTGTAAATATCCACCTGTTTTCCTTTTATTTTCAAGCTGGATCCGGTTCACAAATCTCAAATGGATTAAATGAAAATTTAGGCCTCCATAAATATATGTAAGACTATGTACAGAATTTATGTTGAAAAACATACACATATATGCTAAGCTGAAAATAGCAGTTCCCCAGCTTTAATTGTAACAGAGAATTATTTTTGAATAGTATTAATAAACACAAGTGATTTTTTTCATTAAAATAAGTGATTAAATAAATATAGCCTTCTATCAGCCAGTCACCATTTTAAAAACAATATGTACAGTGGTCATCACAAATGATGCAAATATTATAGATAGCCATAATGTTAATAAATGAAGCACTATACATAGGTCAATACATACACACCCAATTATTAGCAGCTAGATTGTGCTGTTCTTGGTCAATGTCTTTGTTTGTTCCAGTTATTTAGTGCCATAGGGCCTGATCCAGAGCAACGCTCGCAAGCTTTTGGTAAGTACTGCGCATGCGCACCATAGAAAATACGCTCCGTAACGTAGTGTAATTGTGAACGTATGGGCCATGTGTCACGTAAATACTTATGTGTGGGCGTGCCAATTTTACGTGAGTCCAAAATACGTCTGAAATACGTTAGGTGGGGGTTTGTATTTAAAGTGTACAGTATGGGCGTGCTTAGCTGCGTAAATAGTGTTGCCCATACGTACGTGTGCGGATCACTGCGGTTACGTTGCCAAAAGTTAAGGTAGGGTTTGGAAAGCGTCTCTTGACAATATACGTGCATTCAAGGGGTGTGCCTAGGGGAGTATATAGAAGGTACGCACGCGTAAATACGCTACGTGTGGAAACGTAAACGTAGTTCTGGATCTACCCCAATGTTAATAAATGAAGCACTATACATAGGTTAATACATACACACCCAATCATTAGCAGCTAGATTGTGCTGTTCTTGGTCAATGTCTTTGTTTGTTCCAGTTATTTAGTGCCATAGAGTTAGATCTGGGAATGGACCAATTGAAATGTATGTTATACAGAGACTACCACCTAATACCAAAAGCATGCTAGTAACCACTATCCAATGCAGATTATTGAGAGCATCCTTTTGACCTCTATTCTATACAGACGTCATTACCAACCACCACCCGTTACTGTCAGCACCCTAGTTATTGTCAAACAAAAGAGTTGACCTTGAAAAGCCACCACCCTAAGAATTAAATTCCATGAAAGTCCTAGGGTCAATCCGCTCCTGTATTCATTTATGATTGATCGTGTCTTACAAAACATAACCTGGCTACTTCATGAAACTAAATAACTAGGTTTCCTCAGCAAGAATATCATAGGTATAGCTAATACAGAGAGCATGCTGGGACTCAAAATTTCATAACACCTGGAGAGTCACAGGCTGGTCAGGCCTGGGGTAGGCAATCATGGTTTATTGCTGTCCATAAACGCATCTGGCTGATCTGACCTGCAATGTGCTGATCCTATTAAGATGGCACAGTGTGGCCAAAACAGGTCTCCCAGAAGCAGGAGAGACTGCATAACGGGCCCCCACAGTGCACGTGGAATCCAAATCTGAATTCTCCAAAAGTGGTCCTTAAGCTGTGTCCAGACCAGACTACCACATTGTTCACCAGCATGGGAAGGACAAGTTATAGCAAGGAAATGCAAATCCTTACCGTGAGGCAGGTAATTTTGACCAGGGACAGCCTTCTGTTGGACTAGCATAGGCAGGTGTAATTTGTTGCACAATGTGGTATCGAAAACATCAGGACCTTGACATGAGTATCAGTATACTTGTTGACTCTCTGTGACAGATTTATGATATTTGATGATATAATTACACAATGTTTAATTTATTTTTTCTTGTTGGGCTATTCTATATATTTGCTTGATATAAATGCTAATAATTTCTGAATGGTAATATAAATTATATATACTTTTCAGCACTTTATGATGGAAATAATGTGTTTTTTTGGAGTGATGACTATATAGGAAGTGAGACAGTGCACCACATGTAGCAGCCACTTGAACCCTGTCTGTGGGGTTCATCTCTCTGTTGTATATATTGGGCTCATTGCCCCAGCTGCTTGGTAGCACCCTCTATGTAGAGGTCGGTCCACCCTAATATCCCATTGATGCAGCAAAAATGAGCTTTCTAATATTGGCCATAAGCTTGACCTAGTTATCAGGCAGTATGTCCACTCAATTTCCCCTGTCCATCCGAGAGAGGGGAGAGAATGCCCCCTGTCACTCACCTCTCTTGTGCTTATGCTGCCATAAGCCTGCTTTAGGTAGATCGTGCGGATCAGTGGTTCGTTACACCACTTATCCACACAAGTGTGGGAGCCACCTCCCACATTGTACACTTTGCATGCTTCTCCCCGCCCACTTTAGAGGGAATGGGTTTGTACAGAACTAAGTTCCGTACAATTCTTGCTACACTCGGATTACTATTGTGACACTAGTGTAACATTTGGAGGGTGCATGCTCCCTCCAAATCAGGCCACTTACACACTTTGCATGCGTAAGTTTCTGACGTTCGCAAGTCAGGATCCGCCGATAGTGTGTTTGTCTTCACAGCTGAAACAATCAGTTCAGATTCTGGTCCAATTTACTTCAAATTAATATTAATCTTGTTACAATAAAGAAAGATCTGAGACAAATACCTTGTACACTTACTACCCAGCTACATACTGTTTCCAGATGTTGAACTAAGCTTCCACACTAACAACCTGAGATAAATTTAGTAAAAGTGATTAATATTTGACTACCACTTATTTATTACTAAAAATATACACAAACATAGCAGAGTCTAAATGTTGCAACATTGATAAAACAAACTTGATACAGAGGGCATTCACTATTCTAAAAGTCACCACAATGTTTTTCCAGTAAAACATCAACTGTAAAACAAGACTAAATATTGCACATTTGCCCATTTTGCTTGGCGCACACAAACGTAGCGTCTTCAGTGATATATATACACATTCCACATTCTGCGCAGATTTAGAGGGTGTGTGTCGCCGCCTTCAACAGCACTTTTTTTCAAAAGGGTCATTTTCTACCACTCCACCAAGAAGTCTGGGAAATCGCTTAGTTCTGAGGAGAAGCAATCAATGATTCCCAGGACAGACACAGCGGCATATGGTAAGTATTCCTTCTTCTAATTGTTACTCTAACCCTCCCCTTACCTAACATTACACTAACCCTAACCCTCATCTCCCAGCAGCCTAACTCTAAGACTCCCCTTCCCTGCAGTCTAACCCTAAAAGTCCCCTCTCTGCAGCCTAACCCTAAGACTCCCCTTCCCTGAAGCCTAACCCTAAGACTCCCCTACCCCGCAGCTTAACCCTAAGATTCCCCTCCCCGAAGCCTAACCCTAAAACTCCCCTCCCCACAGCCTAACCCTAAAACTCCCCTCTCTGTAGCCTAACCCTAAGTCTCTCCTCCCAGCAGCCTAACCCCAAGATTCCCCTTCCCTGCAGCCTAACCCTAAGACTCCCCTCCTCGCAGCCTAACCTTAAACTTCCCATAGATTCCTACTTACCTTTCAGGTTGGTGCGGCAGGTGTGAGACGGTGAAATGGGTCTGCGGTGGTGATTCCAAAGGAATGAATGGGTAAGTATGCTGATCACCATACTTACCTTTTTTTTAAATAGAGCTATTTTCAAAATACAGACAGATAAAAATTAGCTTTCTGCTGTCTCTAATTCTTAAATAGCATTTTCACAGCGGCGACTGACACCAGATTTAGAAGCTTAACATGTATTATTTTATCATTTTATTCTCATTCTGGTCAGAATATTATGTACAATGATTAACAAGTCTAGTTCTAGCTATTATTAGAAGCATTTTGGCTGTTTAAAGAATATATGTCAAATGGTACACATAATCTTTAAAGAGACTGTCATGGCATTGATATCATCCGACCAACTGTACAAAGCCTGACATATATATAACAGGTGTGATATAATGTAAAGGCATATATTACTCTCCTATTATTATGCATCTACTGAACTTGGTTCACTGTGACTCCTTGCATACCACACGTCCCTATTATGTCATGGAATTTTCTACCTGTCTTTAAATATCTTTCACAAGCATTTGCTGCAGAGACTTTTAAAGCTTAGATTACTAACCTTGTTTAACCTAAAGATATCTAGAAAACATTGGATATTTCCCATATATTTCCCTTATTAATATATATATATATACTTGCTTCCAGAGTTCAGCCACAGAAACACATGCACTATTGCAATATAAATATGACTGATCTCTTTTGAGAATACGATAACTCAGTTGCAGCAGTTAAATGTCTATGCATGGACAAATACTTACAATTCAGCAGCAGAAATTTGGCAATTAAAGTAAACTGTGATTGGGCAATCCAATCCAATGTTTCCCATTAATGTAACCGGTCTGCTTTATTTACCAATGCAGGACTTTGGGTACATAGCTACAACCTTTCATCCAATGCTGAAGCCAAATGCAATAAAACAAAACAAATAGTTGTAAAATAATAATAATCATAATATATAGGGCCAGATCCACAGTTAATATCGTGACCCCAAAGTACGTAAGTGGGCTCTATGGTGTGGATGATGCATGTGCCCTCCAGATGTTACATTAGATTTACTAACTCAACTTCCAACGTACAGAACTAAGTTCCATATGATGCAGTTTAAGTAGAAAGGGCTGTGCTTCCCCTCCGCCCAAGCATCTACAAACTTACAGTGTGGGTGTGATCACCCCATTATAAGCGGATCAGTGGTCAGACGGACCACTGATCCACAAGTGTGAATTAAGGCTCCTTTATGGCAGCATAAGTCACACTTTTTACGCACAAGAGAGGGGAGTGACAGGGAGAGTCCATTTCCCTCTTTGCGTTTTTTTAAACACCCCCGCACATACGGAAAATGTGCAGTGTGTGGATTCGGTCCATAGTGAATACGTTTTATGCCCTTGCCATGACCTACAATACTGATAACCTCCCATTATTTTATTAGAATCCATAAAATGAAATCAGATATTCATGCTCGTAACCAGAAACAAGGGAGGGTTGGGAACTTTAAGTGGCCCTGGAAAGAGAATCTGCAAGAGACCATGTGGGCGGGATCAACTATATGCAGCGCTAACAAAAAGTAGTGGGATTAGTATAGAAGAGAAAACCTTAATAAGAGCTATGCAAATATATACTGTGGGTGGAGTTATGTATGGCCAATTAGGCAGAAGAAAAAGCGTTACAAATATAACATCTACTGACTAGTATTGTACAATACAAATGGGATATTCATAGTGACCTACACAATGCAAGTAGCATCCTAATGACCACCACTCAATACAGAGAGCATTTGTATAACCACCCAATACAGAGAGTATCCATATAACCATCACCCAATACAGAGAGCATCCTCATAACCACCCAATACAGAGAGCACCTTCATGACCAGCACCCAATACAGAGAGCATCTTCATAACCACAGAGAGCACCTCCATAACCAGCACCCAATACAGGGAGCACCTTCATAACCAGCACCCAATACAGAGAGCATCTTCATAACCAGCACCCAATACAGATAGCATCCTCATAACCACCACCAATACAGAGAGCATCTTCATAACCACCACCCCATACAGAGAGCACCTCCATAACCAGCACCCAATACAGAGAGCACCTTCATAACCAGCACCCAATACAGATAGCATCCTCATAACCACCCCCAATACAGAGAGCATCTTCATAACCACCATCCAATACACAGAGTATTCTCATAACCACCACCTAATACAGAGAGCATCCTCATAACCACCACCCAATACAGAGAGCATCTTCATAACCACCATTAAATACACAGAGCATCCTCATAACCACCACCCAATACAAAGAGCATCCACATAACCACCGCCTAATACAGAGAGCATCCTCATAAATACCATCCTATACAGAGCATCCTCATAACCACCACCAATACAGAGAGCATCTTCATAACCACCATCCAATACACAGAGCATCCTCATAACCACCACCTAATACAGAGACCATCTTCATAACCACCACCCAATACAGAGAGCATTTTTATAACCACCATTAAATACACAGACCTTCCTCATAACCACCACCTAATACAGAGAGCATCCTCATAACCACTACCCAATACAGAGAGCATCCTAGTAACCTCCATTCTATACAGACAATATCTTAGTGTCCACCTCACATTTCTGACAACATCTTAGTTCTTTTAAAACAAGACAAGTCGGCGTCCAGCCCTGAGTGTGATGACACTAATGTCATCTCTCCAAAACCTACAGTCATTATGCTGCTCATCTTTCAACTGAATCCCACTTTATGCTTTTTGGCTCAAGTTTCTGACTTGTTAATAACCGTGTCACATGTCTGACTCCTTGAGTTACTTCATGCTGGTCACCATGGATCAGATCCAGTGTTTACAATACGGAAGGGAGCAGATGGGAATTTTACACCTGGGCAAAACCATGTTGAATGCAGGGGAGGTAAATCTCATCTGTTGAAAACAGTATTGATGTAGGATGTTCCTAGCCCAAGTCTAAATATAAAAAGTTAATAAGTGCAAAAAAAAACAGTTTAAGAGTAAAGTTGTCTTAAGTCAACATCTGTACGAAATAGGCAAAAACAAAGGGCTGGATCCAGACCTACGTGATTGTTACGTTTCATTGCGTAGCGTATTTACGCTAATATATTTTCTATGCACTCCCCTAGGCACTCCCCTCGCTCATACGTACTTTGGCCGTTTTACGCTTGCCAAACCCTACCTTAACTTTTCAAAGCGTAACTACTGACGTATGAAAAGGCTACCAGTACATAAGTGCCTAAGCACGCCCATACTGTACAATTTAAATGCCTCACCCCGCCTCCGATGCGTAATTTACGGGTGTGGTATGGATGTCACGCCCCTTCGTTCGTTACGTTGTTGATACGTGGCTGGTACGTACATTCAGAGTTATGTGGCGTAACAAATGCTGTGCGCATGCGCAGTAAATACTAATGTGCGATTTTACTAAAAATTAGCTGATTTTTATGTGCTCCTCTATGTGGCGCACATAAAAATGCCCAAATAAAATTTTGCGGAATTAGCTTTGCACCGCAAATAACACAGGGGCAAAGGCTAATTGAATTGGACCCGAGTATTTTCCCTGCATTACAGAATAAAATTAATTTGACTCCTCCTAAAATTCAATATGGTTCTTCCCAGGTGTAACTTTCCACCTGCTTCTCTCTTATTCTGATACTCTGGATCTATATGATTTACCCAATTTTTACCCCAAATCCAATATATCTCAGCAGCACCTGTGTTTGATAATTAAATTGCTTCAATATTTAAACAATTTATGCTTTTCTATTTACAAGTTTTTTCTTCTGTAAATAAATAATTACTGATGTTACATTGTAAATATAGCATTGCAATGCATTTTAGTATTGTCATTTATTCATAATAATAACGAACTGGAACACAATCCGCCCTATCAAGATCTAAAAAAAATTACACTTCCAACAGGGGTTCTGGGCTGAGCTTGCCATCAGTATAAGAATGCACAAGTCAGAAATCCATAGGCCAGACAGTGATTAGATGACATTTCTTGGATTGGCTGAGTCGTTCAATCGCACGAGGTGCGCCCCAAGGTGACTTAAAGTTGGGGGCCCCGTTAGGTCACTCTGCCCTTGGGCTGGGGTCATATAGACTGCGGCTCACAAAGATGGTGGCCGCATCAGATAACAGATGTGTCCGGCGTCATTCACATAAATTATACTGGTCAATAGTCAGCGCTGATCATAGTTCCTTATTCCAAATATTGAGTCAGCGCTGATCATAGTTCTTTATTCCAAATATTGAATCAGCGCTGATCATAGTTCCTTATTCCAAATATACTGGTCAGTAGATCTCTAACCACAGCCCTGTAGCACAAAATCTGTTTTATTGAATAACGATGGCCTTACATGAGGCAATGTCATTCATTTAAATAGATTTAGTCCTACGCTGTTAGGTCAGCACCATTCAAGCAGAGCGGCACAGAGGAAGGGAGAGAGAAGACAGCAAAGGTAAGTAAACAATAAAATAATTTATTAAGCAGAAAAGATGTTTACATAGAAGGGCAGAAATGGAACCGGGACACACAGAAGTGGAAAAAATTAAAGCTGGACACATATAAGGGGCAAATTGAAAGCTGAACATTTAATTGGCAGAAATGGAAGTTGGACACAGAAGGGGCAGAAATTTAAGTTGGATACACATAAGGGGCAGAAATGAACGCTGGACACATAGAAGGGGCAGAAATGGAATTTGGACACTCAGAAGAGGCGGAAATTAACGCTGCTGCACACATAGAAGGAGCTTAAATGGAATCTGGACACACATACAAGCTGCATAATTGGTGACTGGACACAAATACGAAAGGGCAGAAGTTAATGACTGGGCACATCCAAGGGGGAAAAACATTTCTGGAAATGGCTCTGAATGATGATCAGAAGGATGTCTGGATTTTGCAGACCGCTGAATAATTATAATAATTTTACTAGTTTTTACTGATAGGAAACCTTTATAGTTTTTAGCTTCTACACATATACAGAGAATTTAATAACATATCAGTAAGAATAGCTTGAGTAGTACTAATAATGCATTTTGTACTAAGCACTTTATAATAAGAGTTGGGTAAGTTGGGTAACTAAAACAAAACTTTTTCTATAGCTACAAGGCACAACGTCACGCAATCAGGTGAGTGTGTCAGATTTCCTGTGTTCATACACTGACTAGAAGGGCTCTGAGGAAAGTTTATTAGACAAGCACTAAGCAGATATAATAGGATATTGCCTTTTACTAGTGTGTCCGTTCATTACACAGTAAGGTATTGAGTAAATGAGAGAGCCGCTGCCTGCAGCACACCCCATCCGTGACCTCCTTACTGGAACGCCGTGTCACTGAGTCCAAAGCAGAATAGAGCACGTTCGCACTGTCAGTTCAGCTCTGCAATGATTGGCTGACGAGACGTGAGGCGAGCGAAGATTGGCTGTAAAAATTCCATCACGCGCGGGGGGCGGTCTCGTCGGTGATAACCAGGCAGAGCATTCGGCAGTCTCTGCCAATCTTCAGGAGGCTTCAGTGGAGGACAGTCACCAGGGGTTGTCACACTGCAGGTACCCCATCACCTACACACCCACTTTTTATCTCTGTACTGTAGTCATTCAACGACCCACATTAAAAAAGAACATTACTTGCTTTAATAATTTTCTCTAAACTTCTTATTTTCATTGTGGAGAACACTAAGTAATAGTGAAATATTATATTTGGACAAAGAAATAAATGCATTTAATGTAATGCATCAGATTTAGCGAACTTAACATTTTTATAATTTAAAACTGGATAATGAAGTGTTATGGTATTATTTGCTTAATTGCAATTAGTATTCTTATTTCTAGAGTATTCTTTAATTTGCATGGTTGAGTTGTGGTTATTATTTATCATTTAGAGTTCAGTGTTATTGCAGTGTGAGGTATTGTAATTAATATTGAACACAAAAAAGTTTTTCTAGATTAACATAATACCGGATCTTGCTGATCGGGGAATAGAATCTGCAAGAAAAATGATGAAACAGAATAGTCAGTGCATTATTTCCTTAGCAATTTATCTGGTTTTCCTAAAATACTATAGTACGGATGCTATGTACACATGGATTCTTTATTCTAAGTGGGATTTCAGGATTTATTCCTAAGTCTTCTCTTTAGTAAATGATTGTCCATGTTGACCTATATTGTTAATCGCCACAGATGTTGACATTTGCTCCCTTAAATTTAATAGCCAAATATGTACATGAATGTCTGAAGATAAAATATTATACTGTACTTATCAAATACTTTTTGTTGTCTTTAATTGTACATGCCTTATAAATAATAATCATTTAGTCAGTGATGGGTGCATATTTTAATGGGTTCTAAAGCAGAAATATTTATTTGGTTATGCGTACTAAAAGCCCTGCCTTGTCTGGAATACTGCCATGGATAGATAGATAGACAGACAGACAGACAGACAGACGTTTTGCTATAATGATTTCTCAAATTACTGTTTAAGAACTTTTATTACACCTTGTTAACTAGTTAGGAGTTTGAGCACAAGAAGTGATAAACTTGTGCATATCTATCTATCTATCTATCGTAAAAGGTCTTTTTAACTGCGTAACTGCAACCACCACACTATTTACTGTAGAATCCTGTAGAAATGAACAGTTGCAATAGCTGTAAGTAAATCATGTAAAAGCACGTTTTCTAACAACGTTACTATATAATTCTGTCACTGTTCATTTACAAAGTTGTTTTAATAAATGATAACATTTTATTTTCCCAGAATGATCCAGATTCTGGAACCTCGCTCTCTGCCGCGGTCTATTATGCCGGTCGATGTTGCTGTAAGGATATGCTTAGCACATTCTCCACCGTTGAAAAAATTTCTCAGTCCCTATGAGGATTACAGAGGGAGAAGTTTTGTCAATCGGTTTAAGCCACTAAGACCATGTCTCACCTTAAAGAAGGATTCCGATTCCAGGAACAGTGAGTGGAACCGATCCAAATCCAGGGGCAAGAAGAAAGTGGTGTTTGCAGATTCGAAAGGACTCTCCCTGACATCAGTGCATGTGTTTTCAGAATTTAAAGAAGAGCCTGTAAGTGATCTCCAGTTTGATCTAATAGATCTTGAAGGTATCACAGCCAGCTTAAAACTGCACGAAGAAAAGAATTTGATCCTGGGATTCACTCAACCATCAGCTGATTACCTACAGTTTCGTAACAAAATCCAAAATAACCTTATCTGTCTCGAGAACTGCAGCCTGCAGGAGAGGTCCATCGCTGGCACCATCAAAGTAAAGAATCTGAGCTATGAAAAAACAGTCAAGGTGCGAATAACCTACGACACATGGAAAACATACAACGATGTAGACTGCATTTACATGAACAATGTGTATGGAGGTGCAGACTGTGATGCCTTCTCCTTCGTTATTGACTTGCCACCCACCATTCCCAGCCATGAGAAAATCGAGTTCTGCATATCTTATGAAAGTGGTGGAGAGGTCTTCTGGGACAATAATGAAGGACAGAACTATTGTGTAGTTCATGCAGAGTGGAAGTCAGATGGCGTGCAGACCACCTCACTAACAAAAACAGATATAAGCTCATACAAATCCCCAAAGTCAGAAAATGGTTTAAGTCAGCTTCAAATCCCTAAAACATCGTTTCCTCTATTTTCTCAATGGCAAAATTTGGGTAGAATAGAAAACACACCACCTTACTGGTGAACTTCATTGCTGGCTATTATTTTGAATATCAAATGGATCTTAATGTCCTTGAAGACAAAAGAGCAAAATAAACAAAAACGCCACAAGTCATGTAATAACATCAGCGACAGAGCTTGGCTATTTTTGCAAGAGTGAACATAATTGAGGCAGCAAGCTTTATTATTAAGCCAATTGTTAAAGTTCAGAGAACCTTTTAATCCTGGATCAACTTGTAGTTGGTTAGAGCACATTAGCTTACTGTATACCAATAATAAAAGAGGTACTGATAAACCTGCATATATTATGTATGCAAGCGTAGTAAAGAGGAAATGTTGACTATAACATGCAGAATAAATGTCCTACATTTTAATTGTGTTTAGGATGACTTTGTGGTATGGTTTAACCGTAATGAAATGCAATATTGAAATGAACAGTTAGCTATTGGTCAACATCCATGAAATACAGGTAGACCAATGTTGTGTTTGTGGAAGGAAAATGGTCTTTTTGTTCAGTCTTTGTGGTCTCGAGCTGCCCATTAGAGCCACAGCTGGGTTTTAAAGGTAAAGTGTTTCTCAACTGAAAGAGGGTTACAAACAGCATGAAATATATATCCCAAAAAATGACATTGTTAATGTAAACACTAATATAGCACTGTTAAGCACGCAAGGCTCCCCATGCACCTATGAGGTTATATTGTGTATTACAAAGATGTTTTATCATGGGAACCCTAACTTTTAATGATCATCCATCCTGATCCCTAATGATTGTGCAAGAAGTGCCTTTAAATAATGCCAAAAATATGCATATATCTAGATTGTTTTCTAGATTTCTTTTAAGTAGGTGTATTTCTTGTGTGTGCCATACATAACGAATACAATAGAATAATATGTATGAATACAGCTGTGTACATTTCTTTAATGTCATCTCCTTCCTAAATGTATTTCTGTAAACACAAATGAGGGAATCACTAAGTATTAGCTGTGCACCCAAACTAATTTGCACCTGATCCGTATGTATCCTTTTTTATATCTGATTATAAAAGTTATAAAATCCCCATTCTTCATATTGAAGGTTGACCTGTATTTGCACCTTTTTTTTAGTACGTCATAGAACTGTAGGTTCCTTAAGTAAAGGATGAACTGATTGTCGTGGATGTTTTTTCACATGCTTAGGCAAATCCCTAGAGGCGTTTAATTATTTTCAGAATGTAAAGGCTTTTCTTGTATTAAAAATAAGATCCGGAATCGCTGGCTTTTCTAATATAGGTATAGTGGGAACGGTATTTTTTCCCCATAGAAGTCTGCTCTGTGCACTTTTCTTTTGGATTTTTACGATTTAAACAAAGCAGTTTAATTTGTTTTCTGTGTTTCATTCTTGAAAATATAGAAGATACAGGCAATATTAATAGGAGATGTTCCTAAAGAATCTGTGAAATAAACTGTGATACCCTTTGGGAGATGCAGGGTTTTTTATATGTTTGATAATAAAGAAAAGCTAAAAAATGCAAATGCGCTTTTTTGGAATGTTTGTCACTTTATTGGAGGACGAGAGAAGAAATGAAAATATTTTTGTATTTGTAAGAGTGGATGTTAAAAATGAAATGGTGATTGGTTCTTAAGGCACAATGTATGTTCCCTACTGTAAAGGTCTGTCACTGTACAATGGAACTGTATCATGCAATTGTTTCTGACAATAAATTATGTTTTTTCTATAATGAACCGTGGCCTCGTGTTTTGTTTGGAAGCTATATACTCGTATCTAGTAAAATCAGTGGAATGTAATGGTAATTGTTATCCCCATATTGGCTTAATACATACACCCAAGTGTTGCTCTCTGTCACTATGCAAGCCTGAAGAATTAGGAAGTGACGTAGATCAAATTTGGGGTGGAGTCTGGGCGATTTTTAAGGGTGGATGAGCCATGCAGGGAGCACTCTCCAATCTGTCTTAAAGGGGGCACCAAGCCTGATTCCTGTCATCTGTTACAGCTGAGTGGCTAAGCAGTACAAGTAATTGCCGTTGCAAGGGATCACTGGTTTCTGTAACATACCTGACTCCTGAAAACACAGACTGCAGCAGCAGCATTTACTTGCTCCAGATACAGACTACATTCCACTGCATAATTGACAACTCAGATCCACAGGAAATAGAGGTAAGTAAATGCGAAACTGGTGAGTAGGTTTTAAAGGGAATTAGGATAACAGAATCACAAAGGGAGAGAGTGTCGGGATGAAGAGACACAGGGTGGGTCATGAAAGAGTGGGTGTTGGAGACAGAAGAGAGAGGTGGCTGAATAGACATGCATGAAGGGCATAAAGGAGGGTGGGCAATGAAACACATGGGGCAGAGGGGGTAGGGGTAAAGGAGTGTGGGTCCCCGTTGCGAACGGCCCTATTTCAGCCCCATAGCAATCGATCCCAGGAGCACCGAACATGGTGCTCCGAAAGGTAAGCAACCCCACTCCCTAACCCTACGTCCGGGTATAATATGTAATGTGGGGAGAGTCGTGTGACTGTGAGGGTATATTATGTAATGTGGGGAGAGTGGTGTGACTGTGAGGGTATAATATGTAATGTGGGGAGAGTCGTGTGACTGTGAGGGTATATTATGTAATGTGGGGAGAGTGGTGTGACTGTGAGGGTATAATATGTAATGTGGGGAGAGTCGTGTGACTGTGAGGGTATATTATGTAATGTGGGGAGAGTGGTGTGACTGTGAGGGTATAATATGTAATGTGGGGAGAGTCGTGTGACTGTGAGGGTATATTATGTAATGTGGGGAGAGTGGTGTGACTGTGAGGGTATAATATGTAATGTGGGGAGAGTCGTGTGACTGTGAGGGTATATTATGTAATGTGGGGAGAGTGGTGTGACTGTGAGGGTATAATATGTAATGTGGGGAGAGTCGTGTGACTGTGAGGGTATATTATGTAATGTGGGGAGAGTGGTGTGACTGTGAGGGTATAATATGTAATGTGGGGAGAGTCGTGTGACTGTGAGGGTATATTATGTAATGTGGGGAGAGTGGTGTGACTGTGAGGGTATAATATGTAATGTGGGGAGAGTCGTGTGACTGTGAGGGTATATTATGTAATGTGGGGAGAGTGGTGTGACTGTGAGGGTATAATATGTAATGTGGGGAGAGTCGTGTGACTGTGAGGGTATATTATGTAATGTGGGGAGAGTGGTGTGACTGTGAGGGTATAATATGTAATGTGGGGAGAGTCGTGTGACTGTGAGGGTATATTATGTAATGTGGGGAGAGTGGTGTGACTGTGAGGGTATAATATGTAATGTGGGGAGAGTCGTGTGACTGTGAGGGTATATTATGTAATGTGGGGAGAGTGGTGTGACTGTGAGGGTATAATATGTAATGTGGGGAGAGTCGTGTGACTGTGAGGGTATATTATGTAATGTGGGGAGAGTGGTGTGACTGTGAGGGTATAATATGTAATGTGGGGAGAGTCGTGTGACTGTGAGGGTATATTATGTAATGTGGGGAGAGTGGTGTGACTGTGAGGGTATAATATGTAATGTGGGGAGAGTCGTGTGACTGTGAGGGTATATTATGTAATGTGGGGAGAGTGGTGTGACTGTGAGGGTATAATATGTAATGTGGGGAGAGTCGTGTGACTGTGAGGGTATATTATGTAATGTGGGGAGAGTGGTGTGACTGTGAGGGTATAATATGTAATGTGGGGAGAGTCGTGTGACTGTGAGGGTATATTATGTAATGTGGGGAGAGTGGTGTGACTGTGAGGGTATAATATGTAATGTGGGGAGAGTCGTGTGACTGTGAGGGTATATTATGTAATGTGGGGAGAGTGGTGTGACTGTGAGGGTATAATATGTAATGTGGGGAGAGTCGTGTGACTGTGAGGGTATATTATGTAATGTGGGGAGAGTGGTGTGACTGTGAGGGTATAATATGTAATGTGGGGAGAGTCGTGTGACTGTGAGGGTATATTATGTAATGTGGGGAGAGTGGTGTGACTGTGAGGGTATAATATGTAATGTGGGGAGAGTCGTGTGACTGTGAGGGTATATTATGTAATGTGGGGAGAGTGGTGTGACTGTGAGGGTATAATATGTAATGTGGGGAGAGTCGTGTGACTGTGAGGGTATATTATGTAATGTGGGGAGAGTGGTGTGACTGTGAGGGTATAATA
The DNA here is from genome assembly GCA_011038615.1 of Limnodynastes dumerilii. Taxonomy (NCBI): domain Eukaryota; kingdom Metazoa; phylum Chordata; class Amphibia; order Anura; family Limnodynastidae; genus Limnodynastes; species Limnodynastes dumerilii. Next base: position 91,440 of record WWET01003273.1, on the reverse strand, counting down.
TGTAATGTGGGGAGAGTCGTGTGACTGTGAGGGTATAATATGTAATGTGGGGAGAGTGGTGTGACTGTGAGGGTATAATATGTAATGTGGGGAGAGTGGTGTGACTGTGAGGGTATAATATGTAATGTGGGGAGAGTGGTGTGACTGTGAGGGTATAATATGTAATGTGGGGAGAGTGGTGTGACTGTGAGGGTATAATATGTAATGTGGGGAGAGTGGTGTGACTGTGAGGGTATAATATGTAATGTGGGGAGAGTGGTGTGACTGTGAGGGTATAATATGTAATGTGGGGAGAGTGGTGTGACTGTGAGGGTATAATATGTAATGTGGGGAGAGTGGTGTGACTGTGAGGGTATAATATGTAATGTGGGGAGAGTGGTGTGACTGTGAGGGTATAATATGTAATGTGGGGAGAGTGGTGTGACTGTGAGGGTATAATATGTAATGTGGGGAGAGTGGTGTGACTGTGAGGGTATAATATGTAATGTGGGGAGAGTGGTGTGACTGTGAGGGTATAATATGTAATGTGGGGAGAGTGGTGTGACTGTGAGGGTATAATATGTAATGTGGGGAGAGTGGGTGGACTGTGAGGGTATAATATGTAATGTGGGGAGAGTGGTGTGACTGTGAGGGTATAATGTGTAATGTGGGGAGAGTGGTGTGACTGTGAGGGTATAATGTGTAATGTGGGGAGAGTGGTGACTGTGAGGGTATAATATGACAACTGACTACCAAAACCTCTATCTTTATTCTTACACTTGGCACTGTTTTGCTAATGTGACAGCATTACCTGAAACCCATGAGACATACTCAAACACACCAAATATTTCTACTTCTAATGTAAAATCACCCAAAAATCAAAAAATCAGCTGCACAAAAAAACTACAGGTTTCTCAACCTGTGGATCTTTTTACAGAAACCTCCCCACAACCAGTACATTGTGCTGTGGACACCCTGCTCCTATGTCTTCACAAAGTCATGAATCATATGCCAGCTACTGTCATATTATAGAAAAGGATACAGCAGACACCATAAGATCGTCTGTATCATTGGTCAGCATTTATTAAAATCCTATGTATTATGTCAACAGATGTACTTAGGTGTCAGCAGGTGTACAGAGATAAGTAGTGTGTTATTTAGTATTTAGGGTTTGGGTTAGGGGTTGAGGTTAGGGTTAGGCTTATTGTAGTAGACCACAGCAAGTGTCAGCATTACAATATTTTAAATGATGTGTTGAATTATTGGTCATTTAGGTCCGGATTCACAACAACACATTTATATACTTACGTGCCTAGATATCCATGCCGAGATACTACGCATGCGTAGTAACTATTTTACGTTATCTATGTAGTGTTTCGTGACGAAGATTGCGTACATGCAGTCTTTAAAGACCAGCGCGGATATCTAGGCACGTAAGTATATAAATGCATTGTTGTGAATCCGGTCCTTATTGTCTGCAGGTTAACTGTCAACTTTATGACCTTCGACCTGTTGGCTGTAAATCAATGAACATCTGTGCGGACATCTAGGGCTGTTTTCAGAGCTCCGGCCGAAATGCATTTGAGGCCGGAGTTTTGAGAAATGTGCTACTGCGCATGCGCAGTCATTTTGTAATGTAATCTACATTACTTCTTGCTACGTAGATTGCGTATACGCTGTCTTTAAGACCGCGTATACGCAAATACTCAATTGCATTGCAGCCGGAGCTCTGAATACGGCCCCTAATCAGTAATGAATAAATGTTCTGTCCAGTGTCCAGTATGAGAGTAACAGCAAAAGCGGGTTAATGTCTGCTGGTGAACGGGCATTGATGAAATGGGTGAAGTACAGTTATTGGGCCTGATCCACACTTAGGACCATTTAAGGTATTGAAGCGCACCTAAGTTACGCACTACTAAGGATAATGCACTCCCCCCTCACATATGTAACTTAGATGACTTACGTGTTCAGAACCCTGCCTTACCTTTTCCTGGTGTATCTATGGGCCTGATCCAGACCTACGCCGATGCGCTGTGCTTACTAAAGCACAGCGTATCGGCATTTACTTACCCTGACACTCTCTAGCCCACCCTCCTACCCTCATTTACCTACCTCCCCCCGCCCACCTGCACTAACCGTAACGTAGGGACGCTGGAGGACGTCCCTACGACGCTGCTACGGACGTCGTAGCAACGCCGATTAACATCTGCCCGGCGCATGCGCAGATCGGATCAAAAGCCGATCTTACGCTTACGCCCGCCATCATAGCGTCGTCAGTCGTTATTCTGGATCAGGCCCCATGTGCGTATGTAATGCCACGTAAGAGCATAACCCAGCCCATACTGTACAATTTAAACGCCTCCCCCAACCATAAAGCATATATTAGGCTTGCGTAGGGATGTTACAACCTATCACAGGGAAATGCATTCCACATGCAGTAATGCAGAGGACAGTGCTCACATTCCTGCATGGAGAATTTGGAATACTAATGTCGGTATCTTGGCTTCTGCAACAGAGACTACCATACAGATTAAGGACCAGATCCAGACCGCCGTACGTCAGCTGAATGCCGCAAAATGCTTGCATAACTTGGCTGAATATCTGGCAATGCGCATGCCTGGAGATCCGTCCAGCGTCCACCGGGGGGTGGTGTATCCCCTCTGCCCCCTAAACTCCGTAAGGTGGTATGGGGGGAGGGGGAATATTTAGATTTCACAGTAGTAGCTCAATTCTTAAAACAACGTGCGTAAGCAAAAAATTACGTAACTGTGAATCCGGACCTGAGTTTTCAATATCCGTGCGGATCAGGCTGCCTTATGGCAGTGTAACCCAGCTTAAATATGTAAACAGGTAAGAGCGCTGGTTCAAATCAATATCGAATTTATTATATAAAAAATGTCCACCATAGTGGTGTAATTAAAAATAATAATATATAGTTAGAATAGACAAGTGCTCATTACAGTACAATTGTAACAGATTACATTCAGGAAGTATTATCTAGCTAGTACCAATGTATGGCACCATAGATTTAAATATACAAAAAAATCGATCATATGAGGTTCACTCATTTAATATAGGGGTTAACCTTAGGTGATCCGGTTCATCTGTGTAGTTATTTTTCTTCCATATATCAGATTTAAATATAAAGCAAAATAAGTTCAAAAATAACGGTTTGCTTAATTAGAATACCAGTCAGTATTTTTTTCCGTTTAGAAGCCGCCAAGGCACAATAGCAGGAAACTAGCAACTAATATAGCGATAGAGCTAGCAAAACAGGTACATTTCCACTCAGGTAGATTGAAAAGTTTGTAGTTGTGAAATATGGATTTTGTGTTTCCTCTGGAGATTTTTAACTCACACTTAGATGGTCTCTCAGGTGAAATTGTAGTGATGCAGACTCCCTCCCAAGAGCTGCGGCAATTTAAATATTGGTATAGAGATATATATCTCTTTTCACTAATAATATATCCGTTGCTATTTACCAAGCGCCTCTTTTTCTGTGGTATTTTCTATTTAACCCAGCTTAAGTCTGCACGACAGATGACAGGAAGTGGCAGAGGAGTTTACTTCCCTCTTCCGTGTGGACATACAGGGGCCAAATTCAGAGCTCCGGCCGCAATGCAATGGAGGCTGGAGTTCTGTGAAAAGTGCTACTGTGCATGCGCAGTAATTTTGGAACGTGATCTAAGTTACTTCTTGCAACGTAGATTGCGTGCACGCGGTCTTTTAAACCGCGTGTACGCAATCTACGTTGCAAGAAGTAACGTAGAGTACGTTCCAAAATTACTGCGCATGCGCAGTAGCACTTTTCGCAGAACTCCAGCCTTCATTGCATTGCGGCCAGAGCTCTGAATCCGGCACACAGAGCTCTTTTTGTGTGCGGGAAACCCAAAGAGATCAGGATCCAATTTAAACACTTAAAATCTGGATCAGGTCCATTATTATAACTTATATTAGTACCAGTAGCAGAATACAGAAAAAAACTTTTACTTTACTGACTTATGGAAGTGGATCTTAGAATAAAGAAACATGGCTTTCCAATGGTGATATAAATATACACAATTGAGACTGATGTCTGATCAGTGGGATGTTGCCTTGTACCAAGCAGTAATAATACACAGATGATCCATCTGAATAATAGAGGTCATGTATTGTGTTTGCATCACATATTCGTGAATAGTTTTGAACAAATACCGGATTTATTTTGTGATGATATTTGGAGGTCTAGTTACTGTGATTTTAAACGTTTTTGTACTGATATCAGGATACAATGGAAGGAACTTGATAACCTATAAATATATAGAGAATGTATAGCTTAAAAGATATTTAACTCAGATCATCCAAATAAACATGCACACA
>WWET01003273.1:18924-31695 GCA_011038615.1 Limnodynastes dumerilii | reverse complement strand
CCCCCCCCCCCCCCGCCCCACCCGGCTAATCTAAATACCTCCCCCCTCCCACTTTTACCCAAACCCTCGCCGAGGCGGCATAACACCGCCTCTTTTTACCTAAGCACTCTGATGTCCTGAGTGATAGCCAGGGGCGTTGTAGAGTATGTGGCTAGCATTAGACTGAACAATTTAATCTTTTGTTACCATCCTATTAGCAAAACAATGATTGGATTGCTCGGCCTGACTAAATGGTCTGATTATCATATTTCAACATTTTTGTCAGTGTTTAATTCTAATTAGTCCTTTCCATACGCAGCCGCTTATTGGTTAATCTTCCGGATCATTGTAAGAAGTGTGGCCAGTATAAAACATTATAATATATTTTATGTTTTTGATACTTTCATAAGTCATTCGTGATAATAATGGAATTTAAATGTAGTGTAAGAAAAAACAAAACATTTAAAATATAGCATTGCTAAATATCTCAAAAGAGCCGCAAGTAGAGCCAGCTTGGCTGAGGATATCATGGGAGGGAATCCACTCATTACAGTGTAATACACAATATCAATTAAACATTTTCATAAGATGTTGGAACTTTGGGCCTTATTCAGATCTAAGTGCAAAAATGTGTATGCAGGACCGGATTCACACCTAAGAAGCAAAGGCTTCTTAGGTGCGTAAGTGGCTGCTTTTTGCCATTGGACTTGCGTAGTCATTGTGACTATGCAATCTACGTAGCCCTTGGGCACGTAGATTACATGCAGTCTTTAAAGACCACACGTAGTTTTTCAGGTGAATGGAGGCGTGCCACGGCAGCTCCCGTAGAAAATTAGGTAAAGTGGGTGGGGGAGGGATGTAAATTAGGCTTGGAGGGAGGGCATGGTGCTTAAGGTTGCCACACATAAATGCCATTAGGCACCTAAAAACAGGGGGTGGGGCGGGGAAGGGGACCAGAGAAGTAGGTGTGGAAACATGTGTATTCCACCTACGGATCACACACGCAAGGAGTACAGAATGGACAGAAGTGGCTAATCCTGCCGATACTGTCCTTTTTTTAAAATGTCCCCACATTGCATATATTACATTACGAGTGCTGCTTTCTCCTGGGAAGCCACCTAATAGTTAATGTTGTTCTTCCAGCATCTGTATAAACTCTTTACCAGCTGTGGGAGCTGCCGTGTTATCTCTCTACTCAATATAGACTTAAAGCTTTTCACAAACTTCTGGAAAACAGGCATCAGCGTCTACCACCCGCCATTATCCATAACAACCAAGTGGGATTTATACTTGGCCGTGAGGCCCGAGACAACACTACAAAAGCCATTAATGTGATCCAATGGGCCAATCGTCAGAAGATTCCATTAGTTCCTCTCTCAATAGATGCCAAAAAGGCTTTTGATAGGGTGGCATTGGATTTTAATACGAGGTGTCTTGGAACATCTGGGGTTGTGTCCTCCCTTTCTACATTGGTTTATACATCACCAAATGTGAGGATCAGAATTAACAACACGCTGTCAAACCCATTCCCCATCTCCAACGGTACACAGCAAGGATACCCCCTATCACCACTGATATTTGTTTTTTGTGCTGAGGCCCTAGCCAGAACTATCCAAGATAATCTAGCCATTGTTTGGGTGGGTGGGAAAGAAACAAAACTTGCTACTGGCTATCGTTTCTCACAAACCAAATCTCTTATTTGCCTTGGATAATGGAGGAGTTCACTCAGTTTGGCCTACTTTTGAATTTTAAAATAAATTGTCATGGATTCACATCCTGAGTCAGATAGAGATGTGATTGGACTGCACTGTACATTCACATGGCAACCTTCTCACATCCGGTATCTAGGAGTTAATTCAAATAAAGATTGTATTTAACTATATTCATAAAACTTCTCTCCCTACTCGAAGAGATTAAGTGTGACCTATGCACCTGGTAACTCAAAAATGTATCATGATTGGGAAGAATTAATGTTCTTAATGTCCAGATGTTTGTACTTTTTTCAAACACTTGCAATCCACCTGTCCCCCCTTTCCATCCACCAACCCAATGAGGCAATGCATTGAACTTGAGACCAACTACACTCAGATGCCACTGTAGCTCTCCCCAGTTACCCCATATTTCCCATCCTATTATCATACTAACACTAGACGTATGGAGACGAGTTTGCATGAGGCACCCTTTTGTCCTAATTCACTCCCCAGATGCACATATTTTTCAGTACAGACTTCCGCAAGTCTTATTCCCTACAATCTAGCTGACTAGTCAACCCCAGGAATGAGCAGATTATATCAGTTACTATATAATGGAGCCCTTCTCCCCTTCACCAAGTTCCAGAAAAAATATTTATTATCCCCTACATTGGGTTAGACCTTCACCAAACTTTACCATTTTCTCCCCATCAAATTTAGTGCACAGAAAGCGTGAGCCTTTGAAGCACTATGTATGCAATCTCCTCACCCTAAACATGTGCTCTCAAAGCTCTATAGGATGATATTTTGGGATCATTCTCCAGAGCCCCCCCTGATACCTGGAGGCTTGGATTTTACCATCCCTCGGACAGAGGAAGAATGGTCTTGTATCCTCTAAATTTCCCATACCTGCTCCGAAGTCTCAAAGACTCAGTAAAGAATATTGACCAGGTGGTTGCTATGGTTAACATCTCCACTTTTCCTTTTCGTAGCTTAGTAGATCTAGCCCCAATGGTTTTATGTTACAGATAAAGTGATTCTGTGTGCCAAAAATAGCAGTGCCTGGAGGTTTGGATGTTTTTCTAGCTAGAATAAAGTTCATGTAAATAAAGCACAGGGCAACCATTTCAGTGGAACGGTCTTACTCCACTGGCTCTTATGACTAATTTTTTCAGCATAGAATAATGTAACTTACAGATCATAGAGAAGAGTCTGAATGCAATTTATACATTAAAAAAGCATAGCTATAGTGATGGGGATCATATATATAGAAACAGCACTGTGCTTAGCTGGTGATAAATCTTGGCTGGGATAGAGGGGCAGGTGGGTGACTCAGTCCTGCCCCCAAAAAGAAAGTTTTGTGGACACTGCTGGATGTGGCATGAACATATGAGCTTGAGTACTAAATGTAGCATGATCATCTGAAATATTGACATTTCTGCGTGGATAATTGTTTGACCTGCGGACATTAATGTATCACATAAAAACATAATAATGTGAACTGTGACGCATAAAATAACGGGCAGCATTTTATGATTAAGGTGAACCAAAGCAAAATTGTACACCCAACATCCCCCTTCCTTCCTCGACACACTTAGATGTAATAGGTGCTTAGCAAGATCATGTAGAGTAGTAGACAGGAAGAAGGTGGAAAGGTTGTTAAATAAACTGATTTAGACTTGGCAGAATAGATTCACCCTGAATCACAGCTACAAGAAAAACATCTGTAATAATAGCTGCTTAATATTCTGCATCATAATAAACTAAATTTCATCCTGGATTTGCTGCTACATAAAAAAATGCGCTAATAGATCAGCATCTAACAAGAAATATTTTGAAATATCTGAGCCCAAAAATAAAGTGTGAAACAATGTATTGATGTATGTAAATTTTTCAGTGCATAATAAATAATATATTCTTATAAATAATTACAGTTATTGGACCGCATTCTCTCTCGGGGGCTACGATTTATGATGTGTGACCACTCCCCTCGCGCACAAAGGATGTTTGACACCAGGATCCTGCTTTAAAATTTACACCTTATATTTCTGGCAGCTTTTTGTCTGATGGTGGACTGGATGCAATCTCAGCTGAACCAACACATTTTATGTTTTATGATCTGATTTTATTTCATTTTTATTCACCCATTTTCCAATATGCCTGTCACATTGTGGTGCAGGGAACTACACTTCAATGATCACTCGAGCAGTGGGTTTTTTGGACTGTTTAGAGGCAACTCCATTCCGTACACTTTTGGATCCTAGTCCAGGTAGCCACAGCATAGTCTCTTTACTTAACCACACACGTAACAGCGCAGAAAGGTATCACTCTTTGTAATACTTTACAAAAACATATACAAGTAAATAAGTAAATGTAAAATAACATTAAATTAAATTAAAAAACCTTCAAAAACTTAAACCAAATAAAGGTTCCTTTACAAGGTTAAAGTCTTGCACCAAATTTTAATCGGCATAATATTAAATAAAGGAGCCTTTATTTGTTTCATTTAAAAACACACAACCATTGATTATAAATGAATGATAAACACGCAGCAGGTCTGGCCTGAACTAAGTAAGAGAAGAATAAAGGGAAATAACACTCGAAATACTGCGACCCCCGGGGTCAGCTAAGGAACTTAGGTAAGGGGATACCCCCTAATCCCCAAGACACGTAACTGAAACCACAGTGACGTTAACATATAAAACAAATATGCCCAAGTTTTATCCTAGTGCCCCCTATCAGCATCTGTAAGAACTTCACGATACTTCTTTGGACAAGACATGGTATGTATTTAAAATGGAATTTATGACTTGTATTATGCATAATTCTACAAAATCATTTTGCAAGATTTAGGAACCGTGGGCTTCATATTTTGGAGCTTCACTTCCAGTTTTTTTAACTCAGGAATGGAGGTCTTCTATCTCTTATGGTTTCTTCCTCTCTTCTACCTTTTATCTTTCTTTTTCATCTTCATGTCTGTAGCTTTTCCTGTGAGTTTCTTTTCATCTTCTTCTTTTCTCCTCTTTGACGGCTGGCCACCCGTCTTCTTTTCCTTTCATATACTTCTACATTTAAAAAATTGAAGGGTATTTAGATTCCCATGTCTTTATCTTCTGTATTTACATGATGTCATATATAATTGTATGGTATGGATTGTTTCCTCTCTTTTTGTCATGTTGTAATACAAAAGCATATCCTTCTCTATAAAAATATATTTAAAAAAAACCCCCCAAAAAACTGACCAAGACTTTACAATACTCCTTCAATATGTTTTTACACTTGACAATATATCTTCAATACATTTTATGTCCACTCTCCTTATTCACAGTGAGTAACAATATAAAAGAGTCTGTTCACCAAGTCACTCACGGTCTTAATGTTTCCTCAGTCCTACTTTGCAGTGTGATACTTGTAACAACACTCCTCTCCTTTCTTTCTGCCCACTGGTGCAATAGTTGTCCGTTTAATCACAGTTCCTCCTTCTTTCTTGGTCTTTGGTTCTCCTTTTCTTTGCTTTTAATTTGTCGGTGCTCAATTTTTCCACTTCTAATGTCCTCAGGGCAAAGAGCAGAAAAACACCTTGTGTAGACTGTTTCAATACTTTAGGAAAAAAAACCTTCTTACCAACTACTCACACTTTATTCCTCTTGGTTTGCAGTCTCTGATTAAACACGAACCTCCCGTCCTCTCCTCCGATGCACCCCACCAATACCGACAGCCGCGGTCCAGGAGAAATGTGGAGATAGGATCCGGTTGGGTCTTTAAAACGAAGGACCTGTATGGAAAAAAGAGCCTGATTACACGCTTACTTGGCCGGGTAATAAGGGAGCGGTCTGCATACTCACACGGTCTCATTGCCGGTCACGTTAAGACTGTATTTTCACTTACCTGTTATATGGCTGGTTGCACTAAATGTTCTTTTCCTCTGTTCTGGAAATACTGAGATCGACTTCAGGACTGGAGGTGTAGATTGGAGGCGTAGGAGGACCATATGGAAAGCGGGACACCAGAAATTGAGGACATAAAGGAGAGAAAGAACAAGCAACTTAAAATTACGGGAGATAAAGAGACGGGTTACGTGCATACTGACAAGAGGAACAAAGCGTGAGTGTTTTTTAAATTTATTCTTACTCTTTCTGAAGATTGGCTGCACTATATAGTTCTTTCCCCCATTCTTAAAATACCAGGACGGGGACTTCCGGCGGCGCGGTGCACAGAGCTGGCCGCATTTTATGTGAGCTCCTCACTCACGCTGTACAAAACCCCCAGGACCGGGTGCAGCGGTGCCGATCTTGGGCTCATCTGGCTGTGGGGCACAAGTGGGAGCGCAGGTGGAGTGTTTGAGGTGGGGAGCGACCTTCTTTTAGACCCCGGAGTCCGCCTCGGAATACAGAGGCCTATATAGCGGTGCAGCGCCGGAGCCTCCACGTCGGTGCGGCCCGCTCACACTGTCAGAGCCGCGGCCCTGGGAGAAGCGGGCTTGGATCCCAACAGGGACCCCACCTTTCTGCCAAGTGGCGACCAGCACCCCCTTTACCCCGGTGGCACGCTGGTGCCGGGGAACAGGAGCAGACCGTGTGAGCCACGCTACAAAAAAGGGCGCGAAAACGGAGCCATACCCGTTGCCCTTGCGGAGAGGAGGAGAAGGCCCAGTAACGTCGCGGACGGCCGCACAGCACATCACCAGCTGTTCGAGCGGGGCCTGGACCGTTGCCCCCCCTGCTAAGAGGGTAACCCCCTGGAGGAGCCTGTCAGCCAGAGTGACATAGAGGGGAGACATCGGTGGAGCCCTGTGACAGAGAGGTGACCGGGTATCTTGGGTGGCTGATTCTTGAAATCATATTTACTGTGCCTGCTCCATACTAGGCCCCTGGCTGGGTCACCATTTGGGAACACAACAAGAGCATCGGACTGCTGGTGGCACACCTGTAATAACTGTAACTAACACCAGTAACAACTGGGCCTTTCACGGACAGCTTCCTAAGCCCTCGGGGATCCCCTTCACGCCCCCTATATTGCCTGGACACCAGGACTTTGTGAAAGCGTTGTGAAAGGGTTGTGAAAGCTGATACCCTCCCCCACCCACATCTTGACCAAATTGGTTTCCTATATAAGACACCAGTTTCCTGAGGGGGACTCATATGATAACGATTCTGCTGCCCCCTTGTGGCCCATGATAAGGCCTAGACAGGGGGTAGTGGATCTTGGTGTGTTCCTTCAGCCAGCGTTGATCTGCTGCAGAGATCTCTCAACGATGTTCCAGGACATCGTCTTAGTGTTGCACTCCAGGCCTGTCTGTCTTTCTCTGGGTTGCTTGATCTGGTGTATTAACTCCCTGCTCTAAAATTGCTCTAACTCACTGCAGTGAGTCATTGAAGATCTGTGTTTTTCGGGCATTCTATGCTTTTTATAACTCAGATACATGTTTTCTTATATATTCTATCATTAGCCTATGCCTTATTAACTTTGGATATTCCCCCATATTTTTTATGTGTGCTAAAAATTGCTATTGTTCTGATGGAAATTTAGAGATAGCTCTTAGTTAGTTAAACTTACCCTATTGCACTCTATCTGTTTGACCGCTTGGCCAGGTAACATTGGCTTATTTCCTTTTCTTCTTACAGAACAGCTGAATTATTTGTGTTGATTATAACCTTCTCTACCTTGCAGCGCTATTTGTTGTGAACACATACTAAATGTTAGCAAATATATTGGGGTAGCTTGAGGATGTTGCCCTTTTAGATTAGCTTTTTTCTGATGTAACTCCCGTAGGGGATTGCGCATACTGGTCCCCATTTATCCCTCTTTATCACTTGTGCTCTTAACCAGGAATTTTGCCTCTACTGTATTTTCACTTACCTGTTAAATGGCTGGTTGCACTAGATGTTCTTTTCCTCTGTTCTGGAAACACTGAGATCGACTTCAGGACTGGAGGTGTAGATTGGAGGCGTAGGAGGACCATACGGAAAGCGGGACGCAAGGAATCGAGGACATAGAGGAGAGAAAGAACGAGCAACTTCCAATTACAGGAGATAAAGAGACGGGTTACGTGCATACTGACGAGAAACAAAGCGTGAGTGTTTTTTCATTTATTCTTACTCTTTCTGAAGATTGGCTGCACTATATAGTTCTTTCCCCCATTCTTGAAATACTGGGACGGATATCGGGATCTCTGGAACCCCTGAGTAAAGACGGACAGAACGGACCGTGGCTGTCGGTATTTGTGGTGTGCATCGGAGGAGAGGACGGGGGTTCGTGTTAAATCAGAGACTGCAAACCAAGAGGAATAAAGTGTGAGTAGTTGGTGAGAAGGGATTTTTCCTAAAGTATTGAAACAGTCTACACAAGGTGTTTTTCTGCTCTTTGCCCTGAGGACATTAGAAATGGAAAAATTGAGCACCGACAAATTAAAAGCAAAGAAAAGGAGAACCAAAGACCAAGAAAGAAGGAGGAACTGTGATTAAACGGACAACTTATTGGTCCAGTGGGCAGAAAGAAAGGAGAGGAGTGTTGTTACAAGTATCACAGTGCAAAGTAGGACTGAGGAAACATTAAGACCGTGAGTAACTCGGTGAACAGACTCTTTTATATTGTAGTTACTCACTGTGATTAAGGAGAGTGGACATAAAACGTATTGAAGATATATTGTCAAGTATAAAAACATATTGAAGAAGTATTGTGAAGTTCTTACAGATGCTGATAGGGGGCGCTAGGATAAAACTTGGGCTTATTTGTTTTATAAGTAAGAGAAGACACTTGGCCTCACAGCAAACAGTACGGTTCATCAACTTACGAGTGGTCAAGGGCTACCTTTACTTTTCCCATGTGTATGTTAGTGTCCACAAGGCAATCCTACCTGTGAATCAGTCCTAAGTCTGTTGGAAGGCCCATACTGTACATTAGTGGCCTGTGTGCTGCTCATTTGCATTAAGAGTCTTGCCCCTCTAGCCACGCATGCGGGACTCATTACGTGCCGATACGTGCATCAGTCCTAAGTCTGACGTCTGTGTATGTGAATCAGTCGGCCATGGTTTTCATGCATATATTTGGGTTCTGGGCATGCGAAGTTTAACTGATCATAAGAACACGCACAGAAATTCAGCACTTACTTAAGTGTGAATCAGGGCCATTGTAGTCGAAAATCTTTACATTGATGACAGTAAAGGATTATTTTATTGTATGCCAAAGGAAAAAAAAATGCTTTGCTGTTTAGTTACAAATTAACACATTGCACTATTATCATATTTTTGAAATAACTGCTTAAGGAAACCAGACATATCACTATGTAGTTCATCCAGGACAATGTAATGATAGTTAATAGTTAACCTCAGAAAATGCCAGAATAAATAGCCTTATCAAATCCATGTCTATTGCAGGTGTAGCTTACATGTGCAGTGTCTGATTATGTGTTAATGTCCGAGGATGTCTACCTGACAAATGTCACATTTAGGGCTCCATTTACCATTACTTACCTTCCCCTGGGAACGATGCTGCTCCGGGCTCACTTGTGATCTCAGCGAGCCCAGCAGCTTCCCCTTTAAAATTTACTAATACTCACCCCTCCGGTGAGCTCCCGCGAAGTCCCGCGATGACATCTGCACACATCACAGGCCACTTCATATGAATGAAGTCCTGCGTATGCAGGAAAATTATAAGCCCTAATATGAAAAACCACTGCGCATGCGCAGTGTCTTCATATCGGGGCATCTCCCGGACAGGTGCGTTTATCTTTTTTTCTTATTTTTTTTTTTACAGTTTTTAATGTTTAAAATGTTTTACTTTATTTTTTTGTCACCTAAAAATGAAGTTGGTAAAAAGAGCCCTTAAGCTGCTCTAAAATTACTGAGTTAAAAGAGTAACTTTATTAAAAGGCTTTTTTCCTGAGACACAGGAGAGACAGACTTTGAATAATCTATTTCTGTTATGCATTAGAGCATATATTGAAAATTACTGTATCCCTGTCCCTAGGAAGCTCCCAGGGGGAGATACAACCAGCAGACCCCAAAGGCTTGAGGGGGAAGTGTGATCACACCCCTCCACATCCTGAACTCTGGATCACAGCTTGCTAAAGCGTGGGACAAAGGCACAATGCTGTAAATTACTGTGGGCTAAATGCAGGAAGGTGGCCCATTCTGTGGGAATTCTGGGAGCATTGTGCGATGTTGGGGAGTCTAAGGAGCATTTCCAAACACCTGTCATTTTTTAAAATATACTTTCTGCAACTTTGATTGACTTTATATAAGAGCTCGCATTCCAATATACAATTTTAAGAAAAGTAATAAAGATATTATTACTGTCATTACCTAAGATAAGATAAGGATAAAGCGAGCAGATTATTTTTTATGACTCCACCATATGTATTGTATAGATTTTAAAAAGGCAATAAATATTTTTATTAATATGGTTTACTATGGTTATAAGTTGAATAGGATAATAATAACTGCTTTACTAAGATATGCCAAGGAATTATGCATGTCTTATTTATGAACAACTTACTACGAGGGAGATCAGATTTTTCAGGACTGGGGACCTGATTCACACCAAAGAAGCTTCTGCTTCTTAGGTGCGGAGATTTAAGACATGATCTACTATGCTTGCGTAGTAGGTCAATTACGCAATTTACGTACCAGTTAAGGTATGTAGATTCCTCCATGTGGCCTTTAAAGACCACACGGAGTAGTTTAGTAACAAAGAAGTGGTGTAATGCCGCCTCTGGTGTGTTTAGGTAAAAGTGGGAGGGGGAGGGATTTAGATTAGCCGGGGAGGGTGGAGGGGAGGCATTGTCCGTCCTTAGTTTCCTTCTTAAGAAGGAACCTATGCATAATAAATAAGGTAGCCCAATAGCACTCTTAAGTGCCATTAGGTACCTAAAAACGTTGCAGGGCGAGTGAGTCAGGTGCGGATCTATCCGCACCTAACTCACTCTAAACTGTGGATACAGTCCTGGATCCTAAGTAACTTTTTCAGTGCGCTCATATTCCTGAGTAAAGATAGTGAACCTGATTCTCATTTAAGAGCGAAATTGCGAATGCTCTTAAAAATATGTGTGGATATTCTGCTCTTTCTTAGTTGTGAATACGGCCCAGCATACAGATCCGAAATCACAAGGTCACTATATCCATGTGTTTGAATGGCTGCACCACTAACCACTCCCCTCAAACAGATTCCCAGTAGACAGGGCCTACTGTAAGCTTTCCAACTTCTGCAAACATAAAAAATGGTGGTAATTCAGTAGTCTGGATTGGTAAGCAGAGCGGGTACTATTATTTATTATTGTTTATTTATATGACACCACAAGGTGTCCGCTGCGCTGTACAACATACAACAACAAAATATAGCATAGACATACACGGCAGGGATGGACAGCATAGTACATAATAAAATATTATATAAATATAAAAATATCCCAAAAAATACAATAAAGCAAGCACAGACAGCAAGGCAGAATGCGATGTGGCAAGCTAGACAGATCATGGAGGAGGGGATAGAGTGTAGTGAGAGGTTGAGAGGAATTCACCAGGTGGGGAAAAGGTAAATGGGTAGCAAAGGGGGACAAGCGGGTACGAAGTCAGGGGGAAGTGGTGGAGGAAGGAACAACACTAGGATAGAGGGCCCTGCTCACATGAGCTAGCACACTAAGTGGGAAGACAGGGGGAAGGAAGAGAAGGGATAGCTGTAGGATGCAGTGAGGATGTTGAGTGGGAAAGGTGTAGGCTAGCCCGAACAAGTGCATTTTGAGTGAGCGCTTGAAGACCTGCAATATGGGAGAGAGTCTGACTGAAGAAAGGAGGTCATTCCAGTGCAGAGGTGCAGCAGGGGAAAAGTCCTGGAAACAGTGAGATGTGGTGATCAGTAGGGAAGTCAGACAGCAGTGGTTAGCAGAACGGAGAGGGCGGTAAGGGGTGCACATGGAGATAAGGTAAGAGAGGTAGGGAGCAGTGGATGAGGAGATGGAATTTTACCAAATAAGAGGGTCAAGCATCCAGCTGGGCTATATTGAGTTAAATGGATAATCATCTGATGAAGTCCTTTTGAAGCAGGATGTACTTGTGTGGTCCATTTGGCTAGCAATTGGGTTGTTTTTGTGATACACCATTGGCCAGAGCTGTTCTCAAACCATTTCCCTTTATGCATCATAATGCAGACCTGCAGGTGGCTGCAGAGCACACGCTCTACACTCACCTGGCATTTTTCAGCATTGTAACAACGGAAGGTTATCCTGCATACACTCTCAACAGCTTCCTGTCCACATGGCTAAGCACATGCAAAATTGTCCTCCCCCCGGAATCTGGAGTCCTACTGGGGTCCTTATCATTATCTATTTATTATTATGTTGTTATAGTACAATATAGATAAGTACTTTCACAAGATCGGGGGTTTAGGTTTCCATTTTCTAGGCAATCCACAGGCACAGTCACTTCTTTAGCAGCAGAAATCATGAGACATCAATGCTGATATAGTGCAAGTCAGGCTGTGTGGTTTATTGACACACTAATTTAGCTGCACATAAAACAAACTCATAAAAATAAATCCTAGGCCTGTCTGGCCACTAACTAATACAACAGAGAAATTGCTCTCTATGGTGACTGGACCTTGTGTCCAGCTCACAAATACACAAAATACACAGTTCACCTGTGTGCAGCTCACAGTCTCCCTGGCTGTGTCTGGATGGTGTGATCTCTCACAAAGAGTTTTTTTTCAACAAAATTGATGTTAATTGGGTGTTATTTAAATAAGGTTATGTTAGTGATTATGGGCTGGATTTAGACCTTGTTAAGTGCATGAACTTAGTTACTCCTGGGCTAAACCATGTGGATTTAAGGGGAGTCATTTCATCTGTTGCAAACAGTATTAGAGTTGAGAGGTGATGTTTCCTAACCCAAGTCTAAATAACAGTGTGATAGTAAAGCTGGTCAGTATCTGTGTGCAGTAAGCAATTTAAAGATATATCCCTGCATGCAAAGAATACAATTAACTTGACTGCCCCTGAAATCAACATGGTTTTGCCCAGTTGTAACTTTCCTCTCTTAGGACCTGATTCATACTTAAGAATCTTCTTAAAATAAGAACTTAAAGTCACTCCTGGGCAAAACCATGTTGA
>WWET01003273.1:0-12999 GCA_011038615.1 Limnodynastes dumerilii | reverse complement strand
AGAATAGAGGGGTTGAGGTCAGGGGAGGAGAGGTAGATTTGAATGTCATCACCATAGAGGTGGTAGTTGAAACCAAAGGTGCTGATGAGGTTACCCAATGAGGAGGTGTAGAGGGAGAAGAGGAATTGGCCAAAAACAGAGCTCTATTACAATTACTAAAATTGCTTTGCGGTAGATAATTGAACACATTCAACACACTCCTAGGGCCAGATTTACCAAACTTCGGTTATAGGGAAAGTGGAAATATTGCCCATAGCAACCAATCAGATCCTAGGTAATATTTTCTATTACGTAATAGGAAAGTGAGAGCTAAAATCTGATTGTTTGCTATGGGCAAAATCTCCACTATTCCTTTCCCACAGCTTAGTAAATCTGGCCCCAAAACTTGAAATGCTCCCTTAAAGCCCACTTCTTTAGGCTAGCTTACCTTTCCTTCTTCTAAGCTTTCCTGCCCTCCCATTCATTATCCCTGAATCCCTGAAACGAGTGTCTCTTGTTTGTTCACCCCCTCCCACTCCCACCAGCATGGTAGCTCTTATGAGCAGGGCCCTCCTCCCTCCTGTCATCACCCCTCCACCTTTTCTCTCTAATGTCTCTCTCTCTCTCTTTATTCATCTGCTCCTACACACATATCCTGCATCTTTATTTTCCATACATATTGTTCTATTTATGTACTGGATTTTATTTTTTCATTGTACTTGTATTGTTTTCCTTATTTATTTGAACTTGCACCCTTCCTGTTATTTGCGTTGTATATGTAACTATTGGCTTTGTATGGCTCTGTGGATACCATGTGGCGTCTTATAAATAAAAGTTAATTATAATAATGATAATAATAATTGTTTCATTGTCAAATTTGTTATTGTTGCCATATCAGCAGGGATCGGATTTAAACAAAAGCTGCATAACCTGTTGTGTAGCAAGGATACCCAATGTCAGTGAGGCATTGCTCTACTCTACATCAATGATATGTGTCTACATAGGGGTACCTCTGTTTCGCACAACACTTTAAAATGTCTTGTAAACTTTTAACCTTTTAACAGTAGTGCGGCTTCTGTTATAAGACATCTGAACAATTCAATAAAGTTACTCTCTGGCAAAGGTGTCTGCGCTAGATGGTAATGGCATATGAATGCAGACCTAACAGTGAAGGGGCTGTATAATATTGCATGGACAGTGGGCCGTATTCAGAGATCTGTTAGTGAAAGGTTCGCAATTATACGCACGGATGTTGCAAGGCAACACCCATGACACTTCCCTCACACGGACAGGTTGTCCTTGACTTACAAGTGCCTCGAGCACCCTTATCTGTAAGTGTGCATTTCCGTGCGTATAATACTTCCGTATGTGTGTATCAAACTAACATCGCCCTCGAATGGTCATTTAAATGCCTCCCTTCACCCCCTTTCACATATTTTTCTCCGGACGGATTACAACCACGCCTCTCCGTACGTATTTTCCCAAGTGTGATTCACAAGCCCTGTACCTAAGGGACTTCCGTGCGTAAAATCAACGTAGATAGCGTACATTTTGTTACTACGCATGTGCACTTAATTAGATCCTAAAAATTCCCGAACTTCCCGCAAAAACAGTTCTCTGAATACGGCCCTGTAACTGTAAATCAGTAATAAAAAAAGTGAAATTATACTGTGGGTACTATGCTGGACATGGTTGCTGTTATTATAACAGTGGGTAAATTGTTACAATTCAGCTAAAGATGTGAAAATTTTATACAGTATGTTATAAAGTTTTAGATTATAACTCAAATTATTTTTTGGGGTTTCAAACCCGAAACCTTTAATTATCTAAGACAGGGAGCTGCACAGTAGTGCTAAGCATAGATAGATTACCATCAGTTTCTGTAAGTGGTATCAGTTGTACATGGCAGGAATCTGCAGGGAAGTAATCACTCAAGACTCTGTCTAAGGCTGCAAACATTCAAGATTATGGCCGAGGTCAAGAAGTTATGCACAACAGTGTAGCTTATAATGTGTCACAGAACTAAAATGAAAGGGTTTGAGAGAAAAACAGGTGCAAGTCTAGACCTGTGCAAATCCATGTTGTGGGACCTTGGTATAATACAAATATACTGTCGTAGTTACTGGGTCCTGATCTGATGATCCGATGATGAACCAGTCTTTTTGCTTTACTACATTGAGGTTAAAGTACCAGTCAACTTAACTAATATATCTAATAACATGTATCAGGTCCTATTATTATGGAAATAGCATAAGAGTAGATTAGGAGAGTAGATTATACAACTAAACTAGGACCATTCGCTGACCTGTTCTAAGTGCTTTTGATGGTAGGCTAAATCTACGAAAGTGTGACCATTAGTTTATACTGCCTATAAACTCTTCTAGAAGTTTTTGTACAGATTTAAGTTTCACAATTTAGTACAATGTTAAAGAAAAACGCAGCTATAGAAAAATAAAATAATAATAAAAACTTGTATTAATATTTTGCATCTGTGACCACACAAGTGATTGTTTAAATTCAATATAACCAGTGTCTTTTGTTTCACAGAATGTGAACCAACTTTTTAGCCTGTTTTTTTGTTCCCCAACCATTGGAACATGTCTGCTGATTCTTCTCCAGATAGGTAGTCTATATATGGCAACACATCCCCTTCACAGGCTGTGGCTGTTGTAACTCAACATGAAGCTGGAACCTGGAACCTGGAACCTGATAAGACCCTCCCATGACCCTAACCCTAACTTCCCCGTAGCCTGACCTTACCTCTTCCTTCTTTGCAGCCTGACCATAATCCTCCCCTCCCATAGCCTAACCCTAAAACTCCCTTTCCTGCAGACTAACCCTAAGAGTCCCCTCCCAGAAGCCTAACCCTAAGACTCCCCTCCCTGCAGCCTGACCATAATTCTCCTATCCCTGCAACCTAACCATAAAACTCCCTTCCCCGTAGCCTGACCCTAACCCTCCTCTTCCATGACCCTAACCCTAAGCCTCCCTTCCACAGAGCCTAACCCTAACCCCTAAAAGAGAGGTCTGCGGTGGGAAGTGGTTCCGAAAATGAATGGGTAAGTATGCTGATTGGCATACTTACCCATTCTAAAAAAAAAAAAAATCACAAAAGGCTGCCTATTCAAAATAGATACAGCCGAAAATCATCATCTTCTGCTTCAAAGCCTCAACTATTTTGGTCTCACTGACACTGCTCTCTACTGGTTTTCCTACTATCTCTCTGACCGTACCTTCTCTGTTTCCACCAGTAGCTCATCCTCCTCCCCTCTCTGCTCCTTATTGGTGTCCCCCAGGGCTCTGTCCTTTGCCAGTTCCTCTTCTCCCTCTATACCTACTCGCTGGTTACCCTCATCAGCACCTTTGGTTTCAACTACCACCTCTACACTGATGACACCCAAATTTACCTCTCCTTCCCTGACCACAACCCTTCTCTTCTGTCTAAGATTTCCGAGTGCCTTGCATTCCTATCCTTATGAATGGGCAAACGCTTCCTCAAGATGAATATGAACAAAATGGAAATCATTGTTTTTTATCCCCCTAGGATTTCCTGCCCCTCTCTCCATCACTTAACCATTGGTGATATCTCTCCTCATCCCCTCAAGTTCGCTGTCTAGGTGTCATACTTGACTCCTCACTTTCCTTTATACCTCACATCGGTGCCCTCTCTCATTCTTGCCATTTCCACCTCCACAACATTGCATGCATCTGTCTCTTCATCACCAATCTGTCTCTTCATCACCAATGAAGCCACCAAAACCCTCATCTAGGGCCGTATTCAGACCTCCGGCCGTATTGCATATGTGGCCAGAGTTCACCGATATTAACTACTGCACATGCGCAGTAATTTCGTTACGACATCTACGTTAATTTTTGCAACGTAGATTGCGTATACCCGGTCTTAAAGATGCGGCCGAAGGTCTGAATACGGCCCCTAGTCTCTAGTCATATCACATCTCGACTACTGTAACCTTCTCCTCGTTGGTCTCCCGCTCACTCATCTTGCTCCCCTTCTAATCTATACTCAATGCTGCTTCCAGGCTCATATTTCTCTCACATCGCTCTACCTTGGACCCTCCTTTATGTAACACCCTCCACTGGCTTCCTGTCCACTTCAGGCCTGTCTTTAAACTCCTTACCTTCACCTTTAAGGACATTTCCTCATCCACTGCTTCCTGCCTGCATAATCATGCACACCCCTTCCTACCCTCTGCGTTCTGCTTAACCACCACTGTCTGACATTCCTACTGATCACCACCTCTCACGCCCATGTCACCCGGTCTTAAAGACCGCGTATACGCAATCTACGTTGCAAAAAGCAACGTAGATGTCGTAACGAAATTACTGCGCATGCGCAGTAGTTCATATCGGTGAACTCTGGCCACATATGCAATACGGCCGGAGGTCTGAATATGGCCCCTAGTCTCTAGTCATATCACATCTCGACTACTATAACTTTCTCCTCGTTGGTCTCCCGCTCACTCATCTTGCTCCCCTTTTAATCTATACTCAGTGCTGCTCGCAGGCTCATATTTCTCTCACACCGCTCTACCTTGGACCCTCCTTTATGTAACACCCTCCACTGGCTTCCTGTCCACTTCAGACCTGTCTTTAAACTCCTTACCTTCACCTTTAAGGACATTTCCTCATCCACTGCTTCCTGCCTCTCTTCCCTCATAATCATGCACACCCCTTCCTACCCTCTCCGTTCTGCGTTCTGCTTAACCACCACTGTCTGACATTCCTACTGATCACCACCTCTCACGCCCATGTCCATGACGTCTCCCGTGCTGCACCTTTGCACTGGAATGACCTCCCTTCTTCAGTCAGACTCTCCCGAACATTGCAGGTCTTCAAGCACTCACTCATATTGCACTTGTTCTGGCTAGCCTACCCCTCCTCCACTTAACATCCTCACTGCATCTTACATTTATCCCTTCTTCTCCTTTATTCCCCCTCTTCCCTGCTTACACCAGCAGTCCACTTCCTTCCCCCTCCTTATGTCTTCTTATGTCATCCCTCCCACCTAGTGTTGTTCCCTTTTCCACCACTCCCTCCTCACTTCCTACCCTCTTGTCCCCCTCTGCTAACCTTTGACCCATCCCCACATGGTGGCTCCCTCTCAACCTCTAATTGCACTCTATCTTTTCCTCCCTGATCTGTCAAGATTGACACCTTATATTTTGCCTTGCTGTCTGTGCTTGCTTCACTTTATTGTATTTTTGTGATATTTGTATATTTATATTGTAATTTATTATGTACTATGCTGTCCATCCCTGCCCTGTATGTCTGTACTGTATTTTGTTGTTATATTTTGTAGGGCACTGTGGACACCTTGTGTAATGTCATATGCGTAAGAGATGAGATAAAGAAAGCAGAGATGGCACATGGCTGTGAGTGTCATTACAAATACAATCTGCTGATGGGGGATTTCAAAGTGGAAAAATCATATTAAATCCTTATAATGTAATTTCAGATGGTAATATAATACGACAAACAATATAAACATTAATTAGGATAAATCAATAATCCTAGCCTGATTTTCCCTAACAAGACCCTAACTTTGCAGGATTTAGACAAGCAGTGAATGAGCTATAAGACTCCAATGGCAGCAAATTATTCAGAGAGAGCAGCACAAGCCAACCAGTTGCTTAGGGAGGAAGGAAGTAGAAAAATTCCTTTAGTGAGGCAAGACTCTTTGCCTCAGGCAACACGTGTGCCTTAAACCATCTGAATGTTGAATGGCATTCAGCTATCTCCAACTCATCTCTAGCATGGGTAATAAAAACTGAAAATAATAAAAAAAAAGAGTAAATAATGGACCGTATTTACACTTAAGAAGCACCTACTTCTTAAGTACGTTCTTTTAAGAATGACCAACTACGCATGCGTAGTAGGTCATTTATACAATCCATGTACGATTTAGGTACATAGATTGTCTACGTGTGGTCTTTAAAGAGTAGGTTCCGTAAAAGAAGGAGGCGTGCTAGTGCCGCCTTGGGGAGGTTTTAAGAAGAAGTGGGTGAGCTAGATATAGAGATTAGCCGGGGAGGGCGGGGGAAGCCATTCTCTGTGTGTTTTTTCCTTTTTAAGAAGGAAGATTCGCACAGTAACATAAGGCTGCCTGTGGCACTCTTAAGGGCCAGGGCTGGGCAAGAGAGTTAGGTGCAGAGTGGTCTGCACCTAACTCTCTCTTAAGTCTGAATCAGGTCCAATGTGTTCAGTGCAATAATTATATTCTTTCAAATTTTTCACTCATTGGGCTGGATCCAGACTTAAGTAAGTTCTTGAAATGAGTTACTCCTGGGCTAAACCATGTTGATTTCAGGGGGAGTCAAGTTAATTGTATTCTTTACATGCAGGGATATATATTTGAATTGCTTACTGCACACAGATACTGACCAGCTTTACTATCACACTGTTATTTAGACATGGGATAGGAAACATCACCTCTCAACTCTAATACTGTTTGCAACAGATGAAATATGACTCCCCTGCAATCAATATGGTTTAGCCGAGGAGTAACTAATTTCAAGCACTTACTTAAGTCTGGATCCAGCCCATTATCTAAATTACATTGAAATTGACCTTCTCTCTCTCTCTCAACATTTATTTATTTATTTGTTTACTTATTTACTAATTAACAGGCTTTTATATAGAGCCATCAGACTACAGTAAGTAGCGCTTTACAATTTTGCAATCATTGAGGCGGATCCTGAGGTACAAACTTCAGGGGACTTACGCAAGTCATTTGCGCAAGTCCCCTGACTAGGAACATTGGCGCATGCATGTGCCATATGTTCTGCAAGCTTACCTGCAGACTACGTAACTAAGTTACATACATCTGAAGGCACGATGAAAAGGGTCGGGACGGGGAAGTACAGTTACGATTTGATCCTCGTCCGTATGGACGCAGATCAAGTCGTAACACTTAATGTAGTCTGCTGGACTAGTAAGTGTCCAGATTTACTACCATTGGAGGGGAGTGCCGGGGTGTGCACACCCCCTATGCTGCGTAATTACAGACCTAGCCCTGGGGTCTGGATCTAGCCTATGGTAACAAGACTGGGTAGTAACAAACAGACTAGGTAGTTAAGAGGGCCCTGCTCACAGACAATCTATAAGACATTGGAGATTGATATATAAGTGTAAGTGCTATATATACTGTATCATATAAATGGACCAGGCAGGTTGTATGGTAAAAGTGCTCAGCACTGTATGATCCAGTCACACAGCAGTGCCAGCAGCAAAACTTGGGGTAATTTTAGTATGGAAATAGAAAGTGTTAAAATTATTGATAATCAAGCAGCAGAAAGGAAACTGGATAGCAAACTAGTTGTAAATAGGGTAGACAAATGCTAAGAAATGGGTTGAGGAATTTGAGTTTTAAAGGGAGCGCTTGAAAGTTTGGAGAGTAGAGCATAGTCTTACTAGGCAAGGAAGGTTATTCCAGAGAGCGGGTGCAGACCGGGAGAAGTCCTGTAATCGGGAATCAGAGCATTTGTTTTATATAGAGGTGAGCTGTATGTCCTGTGACGATCTGAGAGAACGAGCTGGGATATATCTTGAGATGAATGAGGATATGTATGCAGGTGCCGTCTTATTGATGGCTTTGTAGGTTAGCAATAGTATTTTGTATTGTATTCTCTGAAATATAGGTAATTAATGTAGAGAATGACATTGTGGACCTGCTCTAGAAGTGTTGTGCAAAACTTTCTCTTTTTCTAATATTGCATCTGATATTCTGCAGCTAATGGTAACATTTAATACTCTTTGCTCTATCCTGAGAACACTTACAAGTTTGTATGAAGAGTTGGCAAAGTAATTGAAATGTGCAAGGACTGTACAGGAAGAAGCTAACTTTCTTCTGTGTATGAATTTCATTTCCTTTAAACCTCTCCAGGCTGGACAGAGACATTCTTTCTTGTGATATTTGGAATATGACCCTGCTACTGATTTGTGCAATAAAATTGATGTTATGTAACTTTCCGTAATGTTGCTAACCAGTCAGATGGGTATTTTTCAACATTACATACAAAAAACCCAATGTATATTTTAGCCACGTTTTCAGAACTATTTACATAAATTATAATATATATGCACTTAGTAATTGTTGTACATGAAATGAAATGTATTCCTATGTCTCTGATTTTTATATTCTTTTTTCACTCTTTATTTTAAAATATTTTGCTATTTTGTAAATGTTTTTGTACATATTTTCCCTTCCCCGGTATTATTTATTTATAGATCTATAAAAGTACATGTTTTAATTGATTTATGAATAAACAGTGTACTGGATCAAGAATTCCGCAAAGCAGACCTTTTACGCATTCTGAATACGTAAGTAGCCTTTCTGGTGACGGGACATGATGCTATGTGCGCAGGTATTTAACTCGTACAGTACGATCCTCCATGGCAAGTCTAGACCTGTTTTAGGTTGGGTTTGTGCGGAAAAGTTAGGTAGGGTCCAGGGTACGGAAGTTCCATACGTCGAGGTGAGTGAACTATCCTTCCGCGTACGGAATATAGGATCACACTTTGTGTAAGTTTGTTTCCACTGCATTGACTTACGAGCCCATTACATATCTAATTCTGGATCTGGCCAAGTCTGTGTACTGCACTGGGATACTTTTCTCTCCTTGTGTAATATGTATTTGTCAGCATTGTCAGCTATCAATACAAAACAGAAATTGATATTTGATAAACAAATGAAACTATATTTCAAGGAATGCAGATGATGATAATGTATAGGGTGGGACATAAAAAGTTTTAAGGTGCACACATCTATGGTCATTGAGGTATTGGAGCCTTGGGTCCAGATTCACAGTTATGTAGTTTTCGTCCTACGTACGCTGTTTTAAGAATTGAGCTACTAAAGACTGCGCTTAAGCAACCTACATACAGAAGTGGTACGTAGATAGTGTAAAAAAGCTTCTACACATGCTTATTAGCTCAATTCTTAAAACAGCGAACGTAACACAAAAACTACATAACTGAGAATACGGACCTTGATCTTTACATAGAAACATAGAAACATAGAAAGTGATGGCAGAGCCACATGGCCCATCTAGTCTGCCCATTTGTTTATTGAAAACTATACTGACCCTAGACCCTATTTACCCTCAATTTAGTTTACAATTTAGGATACCCTTATATTTATCCCAAGCATGTTTAAATTGTTCTACTGTATTGGCCTCAACCACCTCTGATGGGAGAATATTCCATTTATCTATCACCCTTTCAGTGAAGCAATCCCTCCGCACATCTCCCCCGAACCCACCACCCTCCAGTCCATATTCATGCCCCCGCGTTCCACTACACCTCCTCCTTTGAAAAATGGTACCCTCCTCTAGCTGGTCACAACCCTTGATGTATCTGAAAGCTGCTACCACGTCCCCTCTCTCCCCTCTCCGCTCCAAGCCACACACGCTTAGTTCCTCCAGCCTTTCTTGGTATGATTTGTTACAAAGGCCATGGACCATTCCAGTTGCCCCTCCCCGCACAGTCCCCAATACATCCATGTCCCCCAGAACCGAACACAGCACTCCAGGTGAGGGCGCAGCAACGACCCACAAAGGGGCATCACCACCTCTCTCCTTCCGCCATCAACTCCTCTCCCCACGCAACCAAGCATCCGACTTGCCCCCCTCATTGCCCCGCTACATTGATTGGCCACCCTCAAGTCACCGGAAACAATGACTCCTAGATCCCTTTCCTCCTCGGTAGATTCTAATGTAATGCCACCAAGGAAATACTGAACATTTGGGTTCCTGTGTCCCAAGTGCATGATTTAGCATCTCTTGGCACTAAACTGCAGCTTCCACACCCCCGACCACACCTCCAGTCCACCCAGATCACCCCTCATTTTCTGTAACCCCTCCCGGCATGTCCACCCGGCCACACATCCCAGTGCCATCTGCAAAAAGGCACATTTTCCCCTCAATACCATAGGCAATATCACCTATAAAGATACTAAACAGCACTGGTCCAAGTACAGAACCCTGGGGTACTCCACTGGTTACCTTACCATCCCCAGAAGAGATTCCATTTACTACAACCCTTTGTTGTCTATCCTGTAACCAAGATTGTATCCATGCAACTATGGGGTTTTAGTCAGCATAAGGTTTAATGTTTCATAGGTATGTAATAAAATAATTTTTTTAATTTAATTTAAGACAAAGTACAGCTTTTAGAACAAATATAAAATGTTTATTGATGAGAGTGGGAGAATTTAACCCAAACATGAGGAATATCTTAAACAATAAAAAAACAACAATTCTCCTTCATGCTTTCTCTAATGTCTCAGCTCTGGGGTGGTCAGAGCCATAGAGTGGGCTTTGGCTTACATGGTTTTACATTAGAGCATAAAATCCATATTGACACATATAAAAGTAAGACATAAGTACATAAGTACAAAAGTAATACATAAGAATCCTAAAGTTCAAAAAGTGGTGGGTCCCATACCCAGGCTAATGGGAAACGGCTGATCTGTGCGGAAGACACAAAAGATGGAGACCCAGGAAAATAGAAACACGCCTAGTCACCAAGATCAGGAAGGCTGACAGTGAAAACACACCAGAGAATGGGCAGCCGAAACATGGGAGTTGGTGGTGTGGTATCTACCAGTTCTTTACCTACAGCCTTCCTGATCTCTTTGACTTCAGTCCATCAGAGGCATAACTAGGCTTGATGGAGCCCAGGGCAAGTAGAAAAAAATGCGCCCCCATCCCGATTTAAAAAATAATAAAAATTTTATCCTAACACCCCCTTGCACATGGGTGACCATAGACTATAAAACTCACCCTAGTTACGCCTCTGCAGGCCATCTGTTCCCCATCAGCCCAGGCAATGGGATTGACCATTTATTTGGAATTCTAGGATTCTTGTATACATTTATTTGTGTGAATATGGATTTTATGTTCAAAACTTGCAGTATGTTCAATGTTTTTAGTCCTCAGTGCAATCTATTTTAATGTCTTTGGATCAGATTCAGAGATTGAAAATTAGAGAGGAAAGTTACTCCTGGGCAAAACCATGTTGATTATTTCAGGGGGAGTCAAGTTAATTGTATTCTTTGCATGCAGGGATATATCTTTAAATTTCTTCCTGCACACAGATTTTGACCAGCTTTACTATCACACTGTTATTTAGACTCGTGCTGGGAAACATCACATCTCAACTCTAATAATTTATGCAACAGATGAAATATGACTCCCCTAAAATCAACATGGTTTAGCCCAGGAGTAACTTTCCTCTCTTATTTTCAGTCTCTGAATCTGGTCCTTTGTACCTGATCCAGGCCTCCATGTGTGTTCTGTATGTACACAAGTCTTTAAGTGCACACAGAAGAGGGGAGTGAACTCACTTGTCACTCCACTCTCTCTTATGAGGCTCTGGATGTATACAGAACCCTACCTTAAGTTTTCAGCATGCAGATTTTGAAGAATGCCCCGTCACATGGATCTCCTAACATACGGAATGCTAGGAGAGCCATTTTGTAACATCTGCCCAAGGCATGCACAGTCTATACAAGACACCGACTTACACAGGCAGCCTACGGAAGTCATGTGTCAGACAGACATCTGTATCAGCAGCTTTGTTTCCATTTTAATATTAACCTTGATCATCTAGTGTTTCCCTGCTATACAGTACCAATACCCTGGGAATGGATTTATCACAGATGAGTGTTTGATTGAATTCAGAAATTGACTTCTTGATGGCGGATCAAGCCTCCATAAAGCAACTGTGAAATATAGGACTATTCCCAAAATTATACTTTGTCACACACCTGCCTCATACAGCTTATTTTGGACACAAGCGCCTTCCATACACACCTATAGCTTTCACTTTATTACCTCAATAAGATATTGGGCTAGATACAGACTTAAGTAAGAGCTTGAAATGAGTTACTCCTGGGCTAAACCATGTAGATTGCAGGGGGAGTCATATTTCATCTGTTGCAAACAGTATTAGAGTTGAGAGGTGATATTTCCTATCGCAAGTCTAAATAACAGTGTGATAGTAAAGCTGGTCAGTATCTGTGTGCAGTAAGCAATTCAAAGATAAATCCCTGCATGCAAAGAATACAATTAACTTGGCTCCCCCTGCAATCAACATGGTTTGGCCCAGGAGTAACTAATTTCAAGCACTTAATTAAGTCTGGATCTAGACCATTATCTTTATGGATGCACATTCTCTCGGCAAAGTGCACAAGAATGTAAACATGTGTCCTCACGTTCTCCATCCCCCACACTTTACACTTTCTATTTTATCATATTGAACATGAAAATGGCCTTTACCGTATGTATCATATGCAGGTCTGCAAAATCTACAATATTCTGCAAGTTTTAAACAACCATTTTAAGTAAAGGTAAAGCCAACATGCATGTTATAGTCACATTTTCCATTGTTACCCTAAATAAAAATGACAGTATGTTCTAAAGTTATATAATGATGGCAATCTGGCCCCTTGGCACAAAGACCCCAAAATATAATGGAAAACATTTGCTAAGTCTCCATTTAGTAAGTACAGTAAAATGACTATGCGCCTTCCAAATGTTACATTAAACTCTGCAAGGTGATGGCATTTAGTAATTGCGCAATGTACAGTGCAGATCTATGCTCCGATATGGGGAAGGAGACAGAGTAAATAAGCTCTTGAAATGTAGAATAAGAAAACTCTTCATGTAGTTACTGAGTGTTGACCGTATAAAGACAACTGTTATTTAGATTCCTGAAATAGACCCATAATAAGGACTGTGGTAATGTTTATGACTGAGCCAAAAACCTTCGGCTGTAGAGACTCAGCAGTTTGTTTTGTTAAATAGAGCCTAAATCAGTGGAAAATGTTTCTTTGGCTCAGTTACAGTATTTCATGATCATCCACAATAGGCCTTTAAGAAGCTGAACGGCTGAACAAATGATTGATCATTGGACGTTTCACTTCATCTATATAGTACTTACAAATGTTACCATAACCTGGAAAGACACTAAACTATTTATGCCTTACACAATAACATA
>WWET01003272.1:175829-186346 GCA_011038615.1 Limnodynastes dumerilii | reverse complement strand
CTGTTCATGCATTGTTTTGAGTCAATTTCAACTATAGCGCCTCACTTTCTTTAGGTATTGTATTTATGATTAATACAATAGAATGGACTCTTTCGCCAATTTAGGAATTTCCTCTTTTTTCTCCCTTCAAATGCAACCCCCCCATGTGGGCCACTCCCCAAATAAAGTACTGGGGCGCTGCAACATACCCGTGCTCCGGGCACCATGGCAGCTAGCTACACCTCTGCTACTGATTAACTAAATGACGGCCTTTAAAAGAGACAGCAAGAGCTATTAAGCTCATTCACGTCATATCCTCTGAAGAAATCCCTTAGCGGAAGAAATGCGTCAGATTGTGATTATCAACAAGTCTGGATCATTATCTATAGCCTCTAATTGCCTGTTTATATCATCGAAGTGTCTTGGAGTGATAGGAGAACATTCATATGAAGCAGTCCTTTGTGTAAACAGAGGTCTGGGACTAGAGCAAATCTAAGCTGACACTCTATTGGGTCTCTCACATGCCTTCCCTCTCCCCCCGGCGTGGACATTGGAAGCCGATTACATGCCGACAATTTTGAACGCTGCACGGGTCCCTCCGTTTGTCACCTATGAGTGGACAGGACAAAACCAATAGCTCATTAAAAAGTTACTGTTGAAGCTAAGTAGATACAATTTGTCCTCCAACTTTCACTAGACAGCGTTATATTAAGAAACATATCTATTCATCAGTTGCAACAAATCATATTGTTACTTCTATGTATTGATATCTCCTGGCACACTCTATTGACTCTAATAACGCTGGTTAAACATCTTGGAAGCTTATCCTCAATCACCTTTTAAATATCTACAAGAGTAGTGCACTACGCTATTTTTTCTACACAATGAGAGATTTTTTTACTCTCTATTTTTTCAAGACTCTGAACTGCTCACTATTTACTTTCAACTTATAAAGCCACATGACAGAGTGAGAGACTGCCATTAGGGCCATTACTATACGAGTGCTCAGTAACATACTGAGATCATATTGTTATAGGCAGTTGGGTATACTTACCTATTTATTTAAAATTTTATGAATTATTCTGTATTTATGTCTGGTACCAGATTTGTTAAATAAATATATATTGTTTTATATTAACGTATGAATTTATTTGGAAGGTTTTTTACAATGTTTTTAATTACTGGGTTTAATTATTAATTTGAATATCACCTGACAGCGCTGGTTATCTCCCCCTTTTTTTGTAATTGCTTTCATCATTCAGCTTAACTGTCCTAGATATACAGGGCTCCTATGGGAGCCCTGTAGTACCAAATCTTTTTAATTGAATGACGCTCTGAGGCAGCCTTATTCATTGTAATAGATTTGGTCCTACAGGGCTCCCATAGGAGCCCTATATATGCAGGACAGTTAAGCTGAATGATGCCGGGCGCATCTGTTATCTGAGGACAGAGGATATTCAGGACAGTTAAGCTGAATGACGTAATTTTTCACTGTGCTGCAGAGGAAGGAGCAAGATGGAGT
The DNA here is from genome assembly GCA_011038615.1 of Limnodynastes dumerilii. Taxonomy (NCBI): domain Eukaryota; kingdom Metazoa; phylum Chordata; class Amphibia; order Anura; family Limnodynastidae; genus Limnodynastes; species Limnodynastes dumerilii. The sequence continues at coordinate 184,845 of WWET01003272.1, read as the reverse complement.
AGATAGAGGTAAGTTTAGGTTCAGGTAAATAGGTTTTTAATTAAAAAAAAAGTTAATAGGCTGGGCACAATTAATAGGGCACATAGTGAAGCTGAATACATATAAGGGGGCACAAAAGGAGGCTGGACACCTATAAGGGGCACAAAAAGAGGTTGAACACATAAGGGGGAACAAGAGGAAGCTAAACACATATAAGGAAGCACAAAAAGAGGCTGGACACACAACAATTGGCAGAAGAGAATGGAAGTAAAAGGCTGGATGCATACCTTTATTTAGGATGGGGGCACCAGAATTTTGGGGTCAACTAGGTCTAGAAATGGCACTGCATCCAAGTCTCCAAAACAGCTATTCTGAAACAGCCCCCTGTCAGCTTCTATCCCAGACATGCTTTTAAAAAAAACACACAAAATGGCGGTTGCTCAAATTAATTTAATAAGTTAATATAGAGCAGGTGCTGCAAGGTTTGGGGAAGTTACACAGCACTCTTGCAATTAACCAGCAACAAATCATAACTTTCCATCTTTAAAATAAAAGTCAGAGAATTCGTTACATACATCTGCAGATATATGATAAGCCACAAGCCACTTACAAGGCCTCTCTGTTTTGGTGGTCCTAACACTAAAACTGTCAGAGTCCCCCTTTGGGTCATATATCATGTATTTTTAAATTGTAATTGGACCTCTGCCGGGGGTGAGCTCTCAGTTTAAAAATACTTGAGTTAGATACATGAGTGGAGGTTAGTGTGTTGCATTCCATAGGGCACATTTTAGCCATCCTCCGGCCATGACTTTTTGACGACACCCATTGACTTATTGGTGGGCCCCCGTAAAAATTAGTAGATGTCCCGTTTTGAGGGAAAAAAAAAAATGGTCACGTTAGTCATATATCATGTATTTTTAAATTGTAATTGGACCTCTGCTGGGGGTGAGCTCTCAGTTTAAAAATACATGAGTTAGATACATGAGTGGAGGTTAGTATGTTGCATTCCATAGGGCACATTTTAGGGATTTTGTGAGTGATAGAACACAGGTAATATGTTTGGGGTTGGCTGCATTTCTGTAGTGTTTTGAATGCAAGATGTGAGGAGTGCCTAGTTTTAATGAGATATCACCAACTAACAGAAGAAGAGAAACATATAAAAGAGGTTTTGCATGATCTAGGAGTTGTGGTGGTTAATTATTTTATCATTTAGGGTATCCTTTTTGGAATGTCAGGATTTCTAAAATATAATTGTATGTAATATTAGATAAGATAAAAGTGGCAGAGGACATGCAGTGTTAAGATACTACCCAGGGCTCGAAGTGAGGGGGTATATGGGGGTATGCACTACCATCACTTCTCCCACAGATTTTATTGAAAAGCTATAAATCTCCATTCGCTTCTATTTTTTCTATATTTTAATACTGACTTCTAAGTTTCCACTTTTACATAAACGATTACGTAAAAAAAATACTAGGCGTGCGCAGTATCACATTTCGGTAAACATATACGTCCAGTGGTCTGAATACGGGCCAATGTCCTACTTTGTAATCTTTTTTTCTTGTTTTTTTTGTACATCTGCTGAAAGTTTACTTTGTCAAAGAAAAAGACTTTAATATGCCTGAAAACGAATGATGATAATGATAAAATCAAATCAATTCAATTCATGGTTCTGGTAAGAAAAATGTGAAGGAGGGATAATTCCAATTACATTCCAAAAATGCATATTGTAATATTGTAACTAAAATCAAAGATTTCATATTGCACGCTATCATTATTAATTCTCATCACTCCCTGTGGTCTGGTTTTTCATGACAGAATCTTTCTTATAGCCAAGAGCACACGCCAAACGTTTGCAGGGAATAAATGTTATGTTATTTATGAATGAATGGTGTTTACGCTTGGTTGCAGTCCCCAGTTAGAAAGTTTAATTTCTAAAATAGGGACATCCAAAAGATCTTTTTCAGATGTCCCTATTTCGAATACAGCCCAGTTTATAATTTTTTTTTTACAGAATTGGTGAGTATGCCGATCAGCATACTCACCCATTCTGATTTGGAAACACTGCTGCTGCTACCGTAGGGTAAGGTGAGTAACCTCTCTAGAGTGCGGGTAAGGGAGGGTTAGGGTCAGGCTGCAGGGGAGGGAGGGTTAGGGTCAGGCTGTGGGAGAGTGAGGGTTAAGGTAAGGCTGCGGGAAAGGGAGAGGGATAGTTATAGTCAGGCTGCGGGAGATAGTGGGTTAGAGTCAGGCTGCAGGGAAGGGAGGGTTAGGGTCAGGCTGCGAGGAAGGGAAAGGTAGGGTTAGGGTAATGAGAGGGGAGGGTTAGGGTTTGAATTAGGGGAATGTTTGGGGTACTTTTTTCCTTTACCTTTTGGAGCACCGAAAGTTCGATATGCAATCGAAATCCCAGCCAGTTCGAAACCGGCTAGGAGAAAATTGCCCTATTGAAATAGGGCCATTCTTTCCGTGGACCCACACCCATTTGTGCTCAACCATTTCTAATAAGGTCCAATGGGAAGCCAAGGACAGGACATTATTTGCTCAACGGTATTATGTTTTCCTTGCTTCTATGGCTATCAGTGACTTATACAAAACACTCACACACTGAAGAGATAGATGTTCTGATATGAATGAAACGTGGACTATTCCTTTAAATAGATACTAAAGTAACAGTTAATGGTTATAAACACATATCATTTATTTATTTATTTATCTATTTTAGTTACTACAAAAAGAACCATCTAAAACTGGCCATACACTATTACGATTACTGGTCACAGCAGGGGGATGGGCCGATAAACAAGACGATTTCCTGCTAGTGAAATGTCCCTTTATCGGCACCATACACCTCCTCTGCTTGGACTGATAATCCTAGCAATAATCCTGTTGCTGTTGCTGCTTTATATCTATGTACAAAGTAGCTCTGACAGCTTTGAAGATATACGTTAAAGCTGTCAGAGCAGCATAGTACATAAATATACAGCAGCGGCTATTGCATGCAGAAATACAGATAAGAATCAGCCGAAGCCTCGCGCGTTTTCGGCTGATCCCTGTCTGTACTACTCCTGCAATAGCTGCTGCTATATATCTATGTACTCTGCTGCTCTGACAGCTTTAAAGTATACCAGAGCAGCTTTGTACATAGATATAAAGCAGCAGCTTTGAAGAATAGGGAGCTATTCTGATGGCCCCCTTAAAATATCTGGAGCTTTCTCCCGATTTAAATCAAACATGTCAAAAGATCAAATATTTCGCACCAGAGCGTTTCTGGTGCGTTTATTTGGCATTTTATAAATTGATCTGTACCATACACTAGCGCGATTATTTGCCCGATCACCTGATAATTGGGCGATTGGGTCGATAATCGCTCTAGTGTATGGCAAGCTTTAGAGTTTTGATTGAACAGATAATCGCTCTAGTGTATGGCAAGCTTTAGAGTTTTGATTGAACACAAATTCTTTTTATTATGGAAGGTCTTTAAACTGAAGCACTATTAACCATCTTCAAATCTTGTTTTACATGGAAAACAGAGTGTGCTGGCATCACTATATGAAACAAAGATGAGTAGATAGTCAGTTGTGGACCACTGAGGATTAATTATTATCATGATTTACAGTGACTTTTATCTGCTTATATAAAATGCACAGCTGAGTGCTTATTTTATGCAGATTCTGTCTGCGTAGCATTATTCAATCTAGACAATTTTTTTTCTTGTACATCATAACACAGTAGAATCTATTCTATCAGTCTAGCTAAACATTATCTGTAATCATTGTTTCTATTCCAGCCTGCCACACAAAGTATATCAAACTCTTTTCTGCATTGGTATTATAATAAGCTACCTTCTTCCCATTCGTGTATTTTGCAAAATATGATTTATATGATAAGATTCTGAAATTACTTGAAGAGAAAAAAAAATGCATATATTTTGGCACAATGTAATACAAGTCATGAGCTTAAGCATGTGAGGCTGCTTGTTCACCATCTCAAAGATACTCCTGGAAAAATGGAGCTATTTAACAATGAACTGCTGTTCCCAAGTCTTGATGAGGATTTCATGAAAAAATAAGAGACATTTTCATGCTGTTCCAATTCAGGTATTACAAGCTGAAGCAGAGATTTCTGAAAGAAACAGATGGAAAAGGCAATCTAAACACATCAAAGCAGAGTAGCTAGAAAAAGGCAAATCACAACACATCCAAATTAACTATAGACAAAGGCAGTAGCAGTCTGATATCCATTAGAATTGGCAATATCTCGTGTGCCACTAACACCAATATAACATCTGATAAATCAATATTACTCTAAACTCATAATCTTGAAAGGTTGTCAGCTTATTTTCAAAGCTCTAGACTTACTTTTCTATTGGAATTGATTTTAAAGACAACTTATGTGAAATTTTACTGCTGACCAAGAACAACTCTACTCTCCAGAAAGCTAAATTATAGAGCAGACAATATACTGTTGATTATTATTTTTTCAGTAGCAATAACACATTCTCAGCATACAACATCACTAAAAGTTTTTTCTCTTTACGGGATATTTTGTGGGCACCATTATATTGTGTAACCTTTCACAGTTTACATTTGGGTGGTTCTCAAACCACCACAACTATGACAAAAACAGTCTTCAATACAGTATTTTATTGAAAGTTATGGCAGGAAAAGAGAAGCCAATGAGATGAAGAAACAAAAAAAGTTATACACTAAGCCCATTTCAACTTGATTAACCCTCACCACTACTGTTTCATTATATTCCAATACCAACAACATGCTTGGCGTAGCAGCAACACATATTATTGGTACCACTGAGCACAGAAAGTATCTTTTGTCTCTTATGTCAGATTCCAATGTCAAATGGATTTCAGTGCTGGCTAAGGCAAAAAAACATTGGGATTGCAGAGATTTACTTTCGTACCCAAATGTGAAGAGACATCACCCATAAGGGAGCAGAGGGTGTCCTTTATGTCTATATATAATTGAAATGTCAGATGTCTATATGACATCCATATGAGGAATTGGGAGACCACTCCCATTGCTCAGATGAAGATCCAATAGATTGACCCTACCTTAAAATGTCTGATCAATTCTCACTGAATGGTAATGAGTCTGGAACTATTGGCCCTTACTGTATATATAAATACTAAACCCTCCAACTTGCAACTGCAACCGGACATGTTGTTGCACCATGTAATTGAATACTAAATCATTGTCCGAATGTGGAACTCCAAGTGAACGCAGAACAAAAAAAGCCAGGTTTCAGATGCAAGTGGTAAGATAAAAATTCCCTTTACTCTCTCCTATATGGGCTTATCACTAATTTAATTTTTGTAGGCCTGTGAAAAAAACCTTCCCAGGGTTTTTATTGAGGCGTCCTGGATAAAAATTTTCCAACTAACCCATACTTGCTCCCCCAGTATCGCGGCCATTGAGACACAATATAAAGTCTTGTCTGGGTGGTATAGATGCATAAGATCTCCCCCACCATCTCAGCCTCCTGCTGGCATTTTAAAATTAAAGTCGAGACCTTCATCCATATCTGGTGGTCCTGCTAAAAAATTGTTCCCTATTGGAACCAAATTATCCACCTATCCAAGCTTAACCTGGGTAATGACATACCGACCTCCCCAGAGTTCTAGCTCCTCTTCTTTTCTGACTTACCCATCTCCCGCTACAAAAAATCCCTCCTTAAGCACTTAAACAAAGCTGCAAAATCTCTGATTCCGAGACATTGGAAGTCTGAGCAGCCAACGTATTGACTACTACATGTCTATGGAAGATCTGATTTTATCCTCCCCAAACCAAGGTCCTGTCTTTATGGCGACCTGGTTTCACTGGTTGGAGTTTAAGTCCTCCTCATCTTTACTTCCGCCCCCTTCACTATCCCGTCAGTGAAGTGAGCTAAGTTAACCATATCCCACCAGCCCTAGGAATGTCTATCTCTCTAAGTCACCTAGGTATCCAATTGTTACTTCTCTACAACAAACAAATAAGTATTCCCCCCTACTCTATTTCCCCTGTCTTCTGTGCTGTCTTTGTCTTTTGTTTGTCTGTCCTTTCTTATGTATACGAGTTACAAGTTTATTGTAAATAAATAGGTCCATATTACCAACTTTCACTTATATAAAGTTTACTTGTTTTGTATCCTACTTTGATTTATTTTTATGTACATCTGCCATTTTTCTATGTTCTCTATGTACTATGTCTTTATAAAAATAGAAAACGTTTAAATAAAGAATCACAGCAGTGTTAGTGAGGGTATTTTTAGAATTTAAAGAAAAAGTGTTTCAATTTGTGTTAATCATGTAAAAAACAGAAAAAAAAAAACGGATTGCAAAGTCATTGTACATTGGTGAAACAATGTTAAAAAGTAAGCTGAGTAATTTGATAAGTTTGTCTGAATAGGTTAGTTTTAAGGGAGTAGAGGATAGTCTTAAGGGGCAAGTAAGGTTAATACAGAGAATGGATGCAACCTTTGATCAGAGCATTTGTTTAGTGTAGAAGAGAGCTGTATGTCCTGTAAAGAAGTAAAGATCTAAAAGAACGAGATGGGATATATCATGAGATGAATGAAGATATGTATGTGGGTGCAGTCCTGTTGATTCTGTAGCTTAACAAAAGGATGTAGTAACTGATGTAGAGCAGATTATCACAACTCGTGGTCCAGTCCAGTGTTCCAGTCCTGTTCCTGTCTCGTGGTCCAGTCCTGTTCCTGTCTCGTGGTCCAGTCCAGTGTTCCAGTCCTGTTCCTGTCTCGTGGTCCAGTCCTGTTCCAAGTCTCGTGGTCCAGTCCAGTGTTCCAGTCCTGTTCCTGTCTCGTGGTCCAGTCCAGTGTTCCAGTCCTGTTCCAAGTCTCGTGGTCCAGTCCAGTGTTCCAGTCCTGTTCCAAGTCTCGTGGTCCAGTCCAGTGTTCCAGTCCTGTTCCAAGTCTCGTGGTCCAGTCCAGTGAGTCTCGTGGTCCAGTCCAGTGGTCCAGTCCTGTCGGTCCAATCCCGTGGTCCCGTCCTGTCGTGCAACCTGGTGTCCGAGCTCAAGCAGTATCCAGCTAGCAATCCAGTCCTAGGGTCCAGTCCTGAGGTCCAGTCCTGAGGTCCGGTCCCAAGGTCCAATCCGGAGTTCCAGTCCTGCGTGTCAGTCGGGGAACCCCAGCTGTCTCCAGTACCATCTACTCCGGACCTGCTATCTGCTATCCAGCTGTCAAACACCTACAACGACTACTTTTACCAACTACCACTTGGACTCTCTACCAACCATTGTATATCCAAGGAACCACTTGGCAACCAAGGACTTTCATTACAGTTCTATCTCTGAAACATTTGCCATGAACTCATATTTTCAGTGACTGTTTATTACGGACTCATACTTTCATCCAATATTCCTGTATGCTTCCTACTGTTATTAAACCCGCTCATTTCCACTTCAAATCAGCGCAGTTGTCTCAGTCCCTGAAACCCGGAACCGATCCCCAACACTCACGAAAACGTGACAGGTTGTTCTGGCCCGATGGATCCTACCGGGGCAAACCCACAGGGAGCAACGGCTGATACAGCTACTCGGTTAGAGCGGCAAGAAATAACTATGGGGCAAGTAGTATCGTGCCTTCATGAACTGGTCAATCAAGTTGGTGCAGTCCAACATACAGTGATGCATCAAGCTCCTGCTTCCTCCGCCGGGGCATCGTCTGGTACGCCCCGAATACCTTTATCAATTCCCACCAAGTTCGATGGGTCACCCAAGTCGTGTAGAGGTTTCCTGAATGTATGCCTGCTTCAATTCAAGCTTCAGCCGGAAAACTTCTCTACAGACAGTGTCAAGGTGGCATACATCATTTCCCTCTTGAGTGGTCAAGCCTTGGATTGGGTCTCGCCCTTGCTAGAGAAAAATGACCCTTTACTGTCTAGTCTGGAAAATTTCTTAGAGACTTTTCGGGTGATCTTTGATACTCCCGGGAGGTCATCCTCTGCAGCAACTGATATTCTTCGCCTACGTCAGAAGGAGCTGTCGGTAGGCCAGTACGTAATTCAATTTCGGACTCTTGCATCTGAATTAAACTGGGGAGATGAGGCCTTGGTTTCCATATTCTGGCATGGACTCTCCGATCGTATCAAAGACAATCTTGTCACTTCCCAGCTACCAAGTTCTCTAAACGAACTCATTACAGTGTGTACCCGGGTAGACATCCGGCATCGTGAAAGAGCATCCGAGCGAAAGGAGGGGTATCGACCCAAGACACCTACAAACTCCAGAGCACGGAACTCTCCTTCCCCAGTAGAAGAACCTATGCAACTGGGGAAGTCACGCATTACAGATCAAGAGCGCCAAAAGCGTGCCAGTGGTAATCTTTGCTTTTATTGTGGCGAGTCCAGACATCTAAGACTCCAGTGTCCAAAGCGGCCGGGAAACGGGCGCTCCTAACTGAATCGGAGGAGCTAAAGTTAGGGGTGCCACTTCGCGCCTCTGGCCAGAAAGACTGCACATTACCTGTTGTCCTTACCCTGAATTCCGTGTCCATTAATCTTACCGCCTTATTGGACTCTGGCGCTGCAGAAAACTTTATTTCTCAAGACCTCGTAAGAGACATGCATATCTCCACGAAGCCACTCCCTATATCTACGTACCTCACAGCAGTAGATGGCAGTCGCATTCCTGGAGGTTCAATTACACATCAAACCTGCGAGCTCCAACTCCAAACAGGAGTCCTCCATGTGGAGAAGATCCGATTTCTTGTCTTGCCAAAAACCACCTTCCCAATCGTCCTGGGGTTACCCTGGCTCCAGCAACACAATCCTCATGTAGACAGGCGCACTTCAGGGATTCTTCGCTGGAGCAATTATTGTTTCAAACACTGTCTTACCGTTGTCAAACCCCATCGTCTTGCCAAGACCTCGTCATTGCCTAACCTACCTGAACCCTATCGGGACTTTGCTGACGTGTTCAATAAACAATCCGCTGAGATTCTACCACCTCACCGCCCCTGGGATTGTGTTATTGACCTTGTTCCTGGTACATCTCCTCCTCGAGGTCGGACTTATCCC
>WWET01003272.1:144809-155668 GCA_011038615.1 Limnodynastes dumerilii | reverse complement strand
CTGAATACACTTATGAATGTCCAACACTAGCGCCTCCCCCCGTCCTAGAGACTGCACATCTACCTGTGAGACAAAGCAAGAATGGCGGAATGAAACCAGGCTAACCCACTCTAAACCTTATCAACACTTTATCAACTGTAATGCCTCTAACCAAAAGAAGAAAAGGAAGCAAATTTGCTGTTAATCAATGAAAAATGGAGGACAACAGCGAGTCAGAGCAAAACCAATGAAGAGAAACAAAGCCTGAAAACCTCCAGAGAAACCACAGCCAATCGGCCCTCCTAATGGGCAAGTGATGGTTAATCTGGCTCAACCTGAACTGTCCCACAGGCACATACTTAATCCAATATATAATTTACTTAACTCATTTAATAATATGACTAATTAGCTATACTTACCCCACTACTGAAAACTTACTTACTTAGCCTAATATATTTCTTAAAGGCATTCAACTTCTACCCCCCAAGGCCATAATTGCTTCCTCAGAGTGGCCCTCTCTAATCCTAAAACAATGAGTACCTAAGCAAGCAGGATCCATACCCAAACCTCGAATGCAACGTTAAAAAACCAAGGTGAACTGGTATCTGGTGAGCGGGGAACCATCTGCATGCACCAACCAATTAGGACCTACCGGATGACCCTTACCCGAATACTCACGTTCCAACCTAATGGGACATATCACTTTAAGGGGATGAGTCTGCAGTGTAACCCTTCGTTTTTTACCCAACTAATCGGTTTTGGACCGGTGTACCTCACAATTAACCAACTCCTCCCTCAAAACCACATTTCACAGCAACAAAGCTGAGTTAACCGCAACCTTGCTCCTAGCTACGAGCTTGGACACCCTGAAAGCCCCCAAAAAAGCCCACGAAAAGGCGAGCCCTGCCTTCATGCCCATTATTAATTTTTGCAACAAAACCTGATCTATGGGCCATATTATGTCCTCCTTGGGCGGCTCCTGCCAACAATGCACCCATCGTAGCATGCGTCTTGCCTGAAAGATACTCATAATCATCTTAACAACAATGACCTATCCTTACCTCTGTGATGCCTAGCATCCCTGAAGGTGACCCATTGTTGCCACGCATGTTTGTATGCCTGCAGAGTGGCCGGAGCAAAAGAGCCATCCACCAAGACCTCTAGGCCAGCCGCAGAATGTGCCAAAGATGACATGGGTATGAAAAGCTGGCCCTTTGTGTCTGTGGTACCAACTCCCTACACCTGGGCAAAACTAAATAGGACAAGGCATCAGCTACACAATTATTAACCCCCGGAACATGGCGTGACTTGAACTTGATATTATACTACAAAATTTTAGCACCAAGGGCTGGATCCAGACCTTGTTAAGTGCATGAACTTAGTTACCATGTTGATTTGAGGGGAGTCATATATCATCTGTTGCAAACAGTATTAGTGTTAAGAGCTAATATTTCCTATCTCAAGTCTAAATAACAGTGTGATAGTAAAGCTGGTCAGTATCTGTGTGCAGTAAGCAATTTAAAGATATATCCCTGCATGCAAAGAATACAATTAACTTGGCTCTGTCACGTTCAAGGATTGTTTGGGATCGGTTCCGGGTTTCAGAGATGAGGACAACAGTGTTGGGTAAAAATGGAATTGAGCAGGTTTAATAATAGATGGGTGCATACAGAAGTAACGGTATCTGAGAGTCCCAGTTGAGACAATGGTATGAGTCCAAGTAACAGTTCGTTAGAAGAGATACTGTCCAACAGATATTAGTCCAGACAGGGATACCGGCAGGCCGGGGAAAGTACAGGATCCGTATGGTAGGAGGTGGAGTTGAGGGTAGCCGTAGTAGCAGCGATGAAAGAGGTGGATGGCAGAGTAGTAGTCAGCGGAACCGGAGTAGACGGAACTGGCAACAGCTGAGGTGGATCAACTGGAAGCGCAGAACTTGAACTCCGGACAGGACCTTCAGGACCGGGCCTTAGGATAGAACCTCAGGACTGGACCTCAGGACTGAAGTGCTAGACTGGACCGCTGGACTGGACCTCAAGACTGCTGGGCTGGACCTCTGGACTGAATCCCAAGGCAGGAACAGGAGCTGGACCAAGCAGGCAGGAGCAGGACTGGACCAAGGCAGGAACAGGAGCTGGACCAAGCAGGCAGGAGCAGGACTGGACCAAGGCAGGAACAGGAGCTGGACCAAGCAGGCAGGAGCAGGACTGGACCAAGGCAGGAACAGGAGCTGGACCAAGCAGGCAGGAGCAGGACTGGACCAAGGCAGGAACAGGAGCTGGACCAAGCAGGCAGGAGCAGGACTGGACCAAGGCAGGAACAGGAGCTGGACCAAGCAGGCAGGAGCAGGACTGGACCAAGGCAGGAACAGGAGCTGGACCAAGCAGGCAGGAGCAGGACTGGACCAAGGCAGGAACAGGAGCTGGACCAAGCAGGCAGGAGCAGGACTGGACCAAGGCAGGAACAGGAGCTGGACCAAGCAGGCAGGAGCAGGACTGGACCAAGGCAGGAACAGGAGCTGGACCAAGCAGGCAGGAGCAGGACTGGACCAAGGCAGGAACAGGAGCTGGACCAAGCAGGCAGGAGCAGGACTGGACCAAGGCAGGAACAGGAGCTGGACCAAGCAGGCAGGAGCAGGACTGGACCAAGGCAGGAACAGGAGCTGGACCAAGCAGGCAGGAGCAGGACTGGACCAAGGCAGGAACAGGAGCTGGACCAAGCAGGCAGGAGCAGGACTGGACCAAGGCAGGAACAGGAGCTGGACCAAGCAGGCAGGAGCAGGACTGGACCAAGGCAGGAACAGGAGCTGGACCAAGCAGGCAGGAGCAGGACTGGACCAAGGCAGGAACAGGAGCTGGACCAAGCAGGCAGGAGCAGGACTGGACCAAGGCAGGAACAGGAGCTGGACCAAGCAGGCAGGAGCAGGACTGGACCAAGGCAGGAACAGGAGCTGGACCAAGCAGGCAGGAGCAGGACTGGACCAAGGCAGGAACAGGAGCTGGACCAAGCAGGCAGGAGCAGGACTGGACCAAGGCAGGAACAGGAGCTGGACCAAGCAGGCAGGAGCAGGACTGGACCAAGGCAGGAACAGGAGCTGGACCAAGCAGGCAGGAGCAGGACTGGACCAAGGCAGGAACAGGAGCTGGACCAAGCAGGCAGGAGCAGGACTGGACCAAGGCAGGAACAGGAGCTGGACCAAGCAGGCAGGAGCAGGACTGGACCAAGGCAGGAACAGGAGCTGGACCAAGCAGGCAGGAGCAGGACTGGACCAAGGCAGGAACAGGAGCTGGACCAAGCAGGCAGGAGCAGGACTGGACCAAGGCAGGAACAGGAGCTGGACCAAGCAGGCAGGAGCAGGACTGGACCAAGGCAGGAACAGGAGCTGGACCAAGCAGGCAGGAGCAGGACTGGACCAAGGCAGGAACAGGAGCTGGACCAAGCAGGCAGGAGCAGGACTGGACCAAGGCAGGAACAGGAGCTGGACCAAGCAGGCAGGAGCAGGACTGGACCAAGGCAGGAACAGGAGCTGGACCAAGCAGGCAGGAGCAGGACTGGACCAAGGCAGGAACAGGAGCTGGACCAAGCAGGCAGGAGCAGGACTGGACCAAGGCAGGAACAGGAGCTGGACCAAGCAGGCAGGAGCAGGACTGGACCAAGGCAGGAACAGGAGCTGGACCAAGCAGGCAGGAGCAGGACTGGACCAAGGCAGGAACAGGAGCTGGACCAAGCAGGCAGGAGCAGGACTGGACCAAGGCAGGAACAGGAGCTGGACCAAGCAGGCAGGAGCAGGACTGGACCAAGGCAGGAACAGGAGCTGGACCAAGCAGGCAGGAGCAGGACTGGACCAAGGCAGGAACAGGAGCTGGACCAAGCAGGCAGGAGCAGGACTGGACCAAGGCAGGAACAGGAGCTGGACCAAGCAGGCAGGAGCAGGACTGGACCAAGGCAGGAACAGGAGCTGGACCAAGCAGGCAGGAGCAGGACTGGACCAAGGCAGGAACAGGAGCTGGACCAAGCAGGCAGGAGCAGGACTGGACCAAGGCAGGAACAGGAGCTGGACCAAGCAGGCAGGAGCAGGACTGGACCAAGGCAGGAACAGGAGCTGGACCAAGCAGGCAGGAGCAGGACTGGACCAAGGCAGGAACAGGAGCTGGACCAAGCAGGCAGGAGCAGGACTGGACCAAGGCAGGAACAGGAGCTGGACCAAGCAGGCAGGAGCAGGACTGGACCAAGGCAGGAACAGGAGCTGGACCAAGCAGGCAGGAGCAGGACTGGACCAAGGCAGGAACAGGAGCTGGACCAAGCAGGCAGGAGCAGGACTGGACCAAGGCAGGAACAGGAGCTGGACCAAGCAGGCAGGAGCAGGACTGGACCAAGGCAGGAACAGGAGCTGGACCAAGCAGGCAGGAGCAGGACTGGACCAAGGCAGGAACAGGAGCTGGACCAAGCAGGCAGGAGCAGGACTGGACCAAGGCAGGAACAGGAGCTGGACCAAGCAGGCAGGAGCAGGACTGGACCAAGGCAGGAACAGGAGCTGGACCAAGCAGGCAGGAGCAGGACTGGACCAAGGCAGGAACAGGAGCTGGACCAAGCAGGCAGGAGCAGGACTGGACCAAGGCAGGAACAGGAGCTGGACCAAGCAGGCAGGAGCAGGACTGGACCAAGGCAGGAACAGGAGCTGGACCAAGCAGGCAGGAGCAGGACTGGACCAAGGCAGGAACAGGAGCTGGACCAAGCAGGCAGGAGCAGGACTGGACCAAGGCAGGAACAGGAGCTGGACCAAGCAGGCAGGAGCAGGACTGGACCAAGGCAGGAACAGGAGCTGGACCAAGCAGGCAGGAGCAGGACTGGACCAAGGCAGGAACAGGAGCTGGACCAAGCAGGCAGGAGCAGGACTGGACCAAGGCAGGAACAGGAGCTGGACCAAGCAGGCAGGAGCAGGACTGGACCAAGGCAGGAACAGGAGCTGGACCAAGCAGGCAGGAGCAGGACTGGACCAAGGCAGGAACAGGAGCTGGACCAAGCAGGCAGGAGCAGGACTGGACCAAGGCAGGAACAGGAGCTGGACCAAGCAGGCAGGAGCAGGACTGGACCAAGGCAGGAACAGGAGCTGGACCAAGCAGGCAGGAGCAGGACTGGACCAAGGCAGGAACAGGAGCTGGACCAAGCAGGCAGGAGCAGGACTGGACCAAGGCAGGAACAGGAGCTGGACCAAGCAGGCAGGAGCAGGACTGGACCAAGGCAGGAACAGGAGCTGGACCAAGCAGGCAGGAGCAGGACTGGACCAAGGCAGGAACAGGAGCTGGACCAAGCAGGCAGGAGCAGGACTGGACCAAGGCAGGAACAGGAGCTGGACCAAGCAGGCAGGAGCAGGACTGGACCAAGGCAGGAACAGGAGCTGGACCAAGCAGGCAGGAGCAGGACTGGACCAAGGCAGGAACAGGAGCTGGACCAAGCAGGCAGGAGCAGGACTGGACCAAGGCAGGAACAGGAGCTGGACCAAGCAGGCAGGAGCAGGACTGGACCAAGGCAGGAACAGGAGCTGGACCAAGCAGGCAGGAGCAGGACTGGACCAAGGCAGGAACAGGAGCTGGACCAAGCAGGCAGGAGCAGGACTGGACCAAGGCAGGAACAGGAGCTGGACCAAGCAGGCAGGAGCAGGACTGGACCAAGGCAGGAACAGGAGCTGGACCAAGCAGGCAGGAGCAGGACTGGACCAAGGCAGGAACAGGAGCTGGACCAAGCAGGCAGGAGCAGGACTGGACCAAGGCAGGAACAGGAGCTGGACCAAGCAGGCAGGAGCAGGACTGGACCAAGGCAGGAACAGGAGCTGGACCAAGCAGGCAGGAGCAGGACTGGACCAAGGCAGGAACAGGAGCTGGACCAAGCAGGCAGGAGCAGGACTGGACCAAGGCAGGAACAGGAGCTGGACCAAGCAGGCAGGAGCAGGACTGGACCAAGGCAGGAACAGGAGCTGGACCAAGCAGGCAGGAGCAGGACTGGACCAAGGCAGGAACAGGAGCTGGACCAAGCAGGCAGGAGCAGGACTGGACCAAGGCAGGAACAGGAGCTGGACCAAGCAGGCAGGAGCAGGACTGGACCAAGGCAGGAACAGGAGCTGGACCAAGCAGGCAGGAGCAGGACTGGACCAAGGCAGGAACAGGAGCTGGACCAAGCAGGCAGGAGCAGGACTGGACCAAGGCAGGAACAGGAGCTGGACCAAGCAGGCAGGAGCAGGACTGGACCAAGGCAGGAACAGGAGCTGGACCAAGCAGGCAGGAGCAGGACTGGACCAAGGCAGGAACAGGAGCTGGACCAAGCAGGCAGGAGCAGGACTGGACCAAGGCAGGAACAGGAGCTGGACCAAGCAGGCAGGAGCAGGACTGGACCAAGGCAGGAACAGGAGCTGGACCAAGCAGGCAGGAGCAGGACTGGACCAAGGCAGGAACAGGAGCTGGACCAAGCAGGCAGGAGCAGGACTGGACCAAGGCAGGAACAGGAGCTGGACCAAGCAGGCAGGAGCAGGACTGGACCAAGGCAGGAACAGGAGCTGGACCAAGCAGGCAGGAGCAGGACTGGACCAAGGCAGGAACAGGAGCTGGACCAAGCAGGCAGGAGCAGGACTGGACCAAGGCAGGAACAGGAGCTGGACCAAGCAGGCAGGAGCAGGACTGGACCAAGGCAGGAACAGGAGCTGGACCAAGCAGGCAGGAGCAGGACTGGACCAAGGCAGGAACAGGAGCTGGACCAAGCAGGCAGGAGCAGGACTGGACCAAGGCAGGAACAGGAGCTGGACCAAGCAGGCAGGAGCAGGACTGGACCAAGGCAGGAACAGGAGCTGGACCAAGCAGGCAGGAGCAGGACTGGACCAAGGCAGGAACAGGAGCTGGACCAAGCAGGCAGGAGCAGGACTGGACCAAGGCAGGAACAGGAGCTGGACCAAGCAGGCAGGAGCAGGACTGGACCAAGGCAGGAACAGGAGCTGGACCAAGCAGGCAGGAGCAGGACTGGACCAAGGCAGGAACAGGAGCTGGACCAAGCAGGCAGGAGCAGGACTGGACCAAGGCAGGAACAGGAGCTGGACCAAGCAGGCAGGAGCAGGACTGGACCAAGGCAGGAACAGGAGCTGGACCAAGCAGGCAGGAGCAGGACTGGACCAAGGCAGGAACAGGAGCTGGACCAAGCAGGCAGGAGCAGGACTGGACCAAGGCAGGAACAGGAGCTGGACCAAGCAGGCAGGAGCAGGACTGGACCAAGGCAGGAACAGGAGCTGGACCAAGCAGGCAGGAGCAGGACTGGACCAAGGCAGGAACAGGAGCTGGACCAAGCAGGCAGGAGCAGGACTGGACCAAGGCAGGAACAGGAGCTGGACCAAGCAGGCAGGAGCAGGACTGGACCAAGGCAGGAACAGGAGCTGGACCAAGCAGGCAGGAGCAGGACTGGACCAAGGCAGGAACAGGAGCTGGACCAAGCAGGCAGGAGCAGGACTGGACCAAGGCAGGAACAGGAGCTGGACCAAGCAGGCAGGAGCAGGACTGGACCAAGGCAGGAACAGGAGCTGGACCAAGCAGGCAGGAGCAGGACTGGACCAAGGCAGGAACAGGAGCTGGACCAAGCAGGCAGGAGCAGGACTGGACCAAGGCAGGAACAGGAGCTGGACCAAGCAGGCAGGAGCAGGACTGGACCAAGGCAGGAACAGGAGCTGGACCAAGCAGGCAGGAGCAGGACTGGACCAAGGCAGGAACAGGAGCTGGACCAAGCAGGCAGGAGCAGGACTGGACCAAGGCAGGAACAGGAGCTGGACCAAGCAGGCAGGAGCAGGACTGGACCAAGGCAGGAACAGGAGCTGGACCAAGCAGGCAGGAGCAGGACTGGACCAAGGCAGGAACAGGAGCTGGACCAAGCAGGCAGGAGCAGGACTGGACCAAGGCAGGAACAGGAGCTGGACCAAGCAGGCAGGAGCAGGACTGGACCAAGGCAGGAACAGGAGCTGGACCAAGCAGGCAGGAGCAGGACTGGACCAAGGCAGGAACAGGAGCTGGACCAAGCAGGCAGGAGCAGGACTGGACCAAGGCAGGAACAGGAGCTGGACCAAGCAGGCAGGAGCAGGACTGGACCAAGGCAGGAACAGGAGCTGGACCAAGCAGGCAGGAGCAGGACTGGACCAAGGCAGGAACAGGAGCTGGACCAAGCAGGCAGGAGCAGGACTGGACCAAGGCAGGAACAGGAGCTGGACCAAGCAGGCAGGAGCAGGACTGGACCAAGGCAGGAACAGGAGCTGGACCAAGCAGGCAGGAGCAGGACTGGACCAAGGCAGGAACAGGAGCTGGACCAAGCAGGCAGGAGCAGGACTGGACCAAGGCAGGAACAGGAGCTGGACCAAGCAGGCAGGAGCAGGACTGGACCAAGGCAGGAACAGGAGCTGGACCAAGCAGGCAGGAGCAGGACTGGACCAAGGCAGGAACAGGAGCTGGACCAAGCAGGCAGGAGCAGGACTGGACCAAGGCAGGAACAGGAGCTGGACCAAGCAGGCAGGAGCAGGACTGGACCAAGGCAGGAACAGGAGCTGGACCAAGCAGGCAGGAGCAGGACTGGACCAAGGCAGGAACAGGAGCTGGACCAAGCAGGCAGGAGCAGGACTGGACCAAGGCAGGAACAGGAGCTGGACCAAGCAGGCAGGAGCAGGACTGGACCAAGGCAGGAACAGGAGCTGGACCAAGCAGGCAGGAGCAGGACTGGACCAAGGCAGGAACAGGAGCTGGACCAAGCAGGCAGGAGCAGGACTGGACCAAGGCAGGAACAGGAGCTGGACCAAGCAGGCAGGAGCAGGACTGGACCAAGGCAGGAACAGGAGCTGGACCAAGCAGGCAGGAGCAGGACTGGACCAAGGCAGGAACAGGAGCTGGACCAAGCAGGCAGGAGCAGGACTGGACCAAGGCAGGATCAAGACGTCAGGAAAGACCAAGGAGTACCAGGCACATGGGAGACCTGATTGTTCTGGCAACGATGGAACAGTGCACAGAGTTTAAATAGTGCGCCCTGCGCACTGATTGGCTGGAGGACCGGAGAGCACTGAATCTATTGGAGCAGCGCGGACATGTGACTCATCCAAGATGGCCGCGCCCATGGATCAGAGTACCATCGCGTTTGCCGCCAGAATCCATGCGGAGGACGCCGTGGCAAGACTGGTGAGTACTGAGCAGAGGCTGTCACTGCTTCAGTGACAGTCTCCGACGAGCTGCAGCAGCTGCGCGCCGGGAGAGGGACGCCGTCAGGGAACCAGGAAGCAGGTAAGTGCGGCGTCTGCCGCGGTTCGTGATAGTCTCCCCCTGAAATCAACATGGTTTAGCCCTTGAGTAACTAAGTTCATGCACTTAACAAGGTCTGGATCCAGCCCCAAGTGCTTAATTAAATTAACTGTAGGCAGAGACGATACCCTCTGCCTGTTGATGACCTGGACCGTATTGTTACACCAAAAAGGATATCCCTATGCTTAAGAGCATGTTACCACAATTCCACCGCCACAATAATAGGGAACAACTTCAGGATCAACAAATTCGCAGTGAGCCCTATCTGCACCCACTCCAATGGCCATAGTGCAGCACAACATTTTCCTTGGAAAAATGCCCCAAAACCTTGGGAAACCGCGGCATCCGTAAAGAGCTGCAGCTCCCTGATGGATTCTGCAGGATGCCCAAATCCACACACTATTAAACTAGCCCAAACCACCATATCCTCCCTGATTTCCTTTGACAGATGCACAAAATGATGCACACACGTCAATCCCGCTGTTGCCCTCTCCAGCTGCCAACAAAATATTTTGCCCTTCGGAATATGCATGTAAAGTTAAGCAAACCCAGCACCAGCAGCACTTTTTTAAGAACCGCCCTGCAACGCGACCAAAGATCTCCTATCCCAGTTCTGCTCTAAGCCTAACCACCTTTTTTTCTCTGGAAGCCGACAGGAACCCACCACTGTGTCAATATGTATCCAGAGTATGCCAAAAACAAAATGTCTGCATAAGCATTACACCGTGCCAGACCAATGAACAAAAAATTATTCATGCTTAGCTCCTACTTGCACAAACTAGTGCAAGAAAGTGCTAAATTTCTCAAAGAGAGCGCAGGAAATCGCACACCCCACTGGTTAACATTTATCAACAAAGAAACCCTGTGACAACTTAAAACCCATAAACTTGAAAGATTCAGAGTGCAACGGGAGTAACCGAAATTCTGATTCAACTTAGCCATCAGGGCCCCCAAGACCAGTGGTCCGAACCATGTCAAATCAACCTTTAAGAGATTGATATTGAACAAAACAAGCAGCAGGATCTAACCCTTCGGGATATGATAGATGTTAAATCATGCTCGGTGCCTTGTTTGCCACAACACAGGAGATACCACCAGATCGGGGCTAGGCATTGATTGAAAAGGTCCTAAAACTCGACTCCTGAGAAAAAACATCCCACGAAATGGGCATTTTATCAACCAGAACTGGTAGGGGAGGAATGGGGGGGGGGGTATCCCTGAACCTTTACTTATTCCTTGCTTCCCCTGCACCCTTTTTTTTAACCTTTCACCTTTAAGCTTACCCTACTAACATCAGTAGTAGGGAAACACTGTTAAAGGAACAAATTGTACAGTATCTTAAATCCAGTAACTTACAGGATCCCAAGCAGCATGGATTCACTGGGGGAAGATCGTGTCAAACAAATCTTATTGAATTTTTTGACTGGGTCAGTAAAGTATTAGATAAAGGGGGAGCTGTAGACATAGCTTATCTAGATTTTAGCAAGGCTTTTGACACTGTGCCACATCGAAGACTGTTAAATAAGCTGAAAACTTTAGGGTTGGACTTAAAGCTAGTTGCATGGATACAAT
>WWET01003272.1:127988-143635 GCA_011038615.1 Limnodynastes dumerilii | reverse complement strand
GAGGCGAGGCAATGTCCATGCAGACATTGCAAAGATAGTTAAGGTAGCCCTATGGCACTCATAAGTGCCATAAGGTACCTAAAACCGGGGGGCGGGATAGGGGCAGGATGGGTGAGTTAGGTGCGGGTCTGTCCTGGTCTGTCATTTTGTGTCTTTCCATATGATACCTGAGAGCTGCATGTTTGATTATGATAGAATGGAAAGAGAGAGAGATGTGCTCCATGAAAAAACAAATATTCAAATCTTGTGATATACACCTGCAGGTGATGTATAGTAGTAGGCACAATGCAGTAGATGTCTTAGATTGACAGGTGGATTGAAAACTGTGGAATATAGATGGCTATAGTAGGCGTCAGAATAGTGAGCTAATTGCAGAGATGATATACGGCAGGAAATACAAGTGTCAATACGGTTATTGTTACCAGTAAATACCGGAATCTTGATTCAACCGATCACGATGTTGTATACATGGCAGTGTGGATCCTCTCCAAAGAGTGATTGGGTATAGCGTCTGCCATCAATTAATATTACGGGGTGCCCCCCCACTGCTCTTTACACACTGATGAATGAAGGTAGAAGTTCACTCCAATGGTGGGAGCGTGATGGTTGTTGTCCGCCTCTGTTAAATCTCCACAGTAAAATCCACAAGCTGATTATAGTGCCAGAGGTAAAGGTCCGGGGTATGGAGACGCGGGCGTCCCTGCGCTGCGAATCCCATGTTGGTACAAAGGAGAATGTCCTTTAAGAAGGTTTAGCAGGTACACGTCGGCTGCTGGGTGTCAGAGGTGGCAAACACTGTTTCTGTCTATGCGTTTCGTCCTAGCAAGGACTTTCTCAAGACAAGGTAAGTGAGTAGAAGGCTAATGGTGTCCATGGTCTCTTTTGTAGGGCTGATTGGTTACAGAGAACTTCATAAACTTCATTAATAAGTCCACAATTGTGTGATTAACCCTTAAATTTATTTTGTCACATGATTATTTTCTGTTTGATGGCACTTTTTATTTGCAGTTACACGGAACGGCCATGGGCACTAGGTTTGTGCCAAGCTTTGCTAACATCTATATGGGAACAGTATATCTGGAATGGCCCGTTTGGCGCAAACCTAGTGTTCTATGGCCGTTATATTGACGATTTAATTATCATATGGGATGGTGGTCGGGAATTAGCAGAACAATTTCTTTCTCACTTTAACACGAATCAGTTCAACCTCACATTCATTCATTTATTATATTTATTATATTTATTCTGAGCATCGTCTCCTTCTCCTGTTTCTATATATCTTTACCTACCCCCTATTCTCCTCATCATTTCCCTCTCCCCATTATCATCTCACCCTGAAGATTCCTTGCATCTCCCCAATTCCTTCATCATCTCCCTCTCTTTTTCATAATCTACCTCCTTCCCATTATTTTTATAATCTACTCCTGCAAATCCTGTGCATCACCTCTCCCTGCAGATTTGGTAAGTCATTACCCATTCCTCTTCATCACCTCCTCATTCTCTTCCTCCTCCACCCCTCAAGGTTCTCTTTACCATTTCCCTTATTCTCCTTATGATCTCCCTTTGCAAAAAACCTCTTATCTTCTTATTTTTATATTTTTTTGGTAGGAACCTTGGTAGAGTTTATGTAAATGTCTGTTACACAGTAATTTAGTCCAATGAATCAATCACCTACTTGCATACAGAAACTACAGAACAACTTTCTAAGTAGCTCACTTTGAGGCTGGGTAATGCAGGCTGAGAGTGTGTAAGAAGGCATTTAAAAACAACACCACGTTTTTGCACATTATATTTTTCTTACCGTCATTTAACAATGTATGGTTTATCTATATCTTTTTGATCTGAAAATAGGTTCTGTAAAGTAATGAAACTGTATGGGCCTGATCCAGACCTACGCTTGTGCGCGTTTTTATGGCGGTCATAAGCGTAAAAACGACTTTTTGTACTTACTGTGCATGCGCGGGGCAGATGTTACACTCTGAGCGTATGGGCCTTGAGCGTAATAGCTTTGTAACAACGCTCAAGGGGGCATGCCTGCCTTACGAAATCTGTAATTACGCACCGAGGGTGGGATGAGGCATTTAAATCGTACAGTATGGGCGTGCTAAGCGTTGTAACTATGCAATGAGCTTACGGACACCCGCGGTTATGATCAGAAAACTTAATGAAGGGTTTGCTAGGTGTAAGAAAGCAAAACTAAGTACGACAAAGGAAAGTGCCTATGGGAGTGCATCATAGGTATGCTGGTGTAAATACGGTACGCATGAGCATGATGGGCCTGATCCAGAGCTATTTCTGAGCTATTTCTGCCGATCTGCACATGCGCCGAGAAGATGTTGCGCGGCGTAATCCATTTTTCTGGGTGCCCTGGATAGGGCGTCGGTGACTACAGCATAGTTACGGACGAAGGGGCGGGCAGATGGGGGGAGGGATTGAATTTAGGAAGGGAGGGCTGGGTTAGGGACTTACGGGCATGTGGCTGGCGTAATTACCCACTGTTACACCGGCTGAAGTTAAGGTAGCCTTCAGCCGGCGTAACAGTGTGTAATTACGCCGGCCACAGGGGGAGTGTCGGGGGAGTGCACCAGAGCTACACTGGCCATACTTACGGACAGGGCCCAGCGTAGCTCTGGATCAGGCCCTATGTGTATAGTTATGAAAAAGGTACAACTATTGTACAAAGACTATTATAAACTTGCTAGCACAATTCAGTACATTTACATTAATAAATATTAGTAAAATTTTCTTAGTTCACGTTACTCAAACACTGATTTTAAAACAGAGGATGTCACTTTTGTCAAGATGGAAAGGATTAGTTGTTCTATTTATTTACCTGAATATAATGTTGTCTTTTACAATACACAAAGGTTCATGAGTAGCAGGCAGGGACCCCTTATCCTGGATGGCACTTGTCAGGGGTCACACACCGGTAGACATAGGTGGCATTAACTTGGATCAGGATAGACTTCCTGTAAACAGAGTCTTTTGTTGTGTTCTGTGTGCTGGCTGCTCCACAGTCTGGAGAAAGAAGAGAGGGGGAAGAAGTATGGGATTGCTGGACAGGAAGAAGTCATGAGAGGTGAGTGGATTTTAAACTATGTTAGGGGGTTAGTTTAGTGTAAAATTTGAATGGAGGATTGAGTGCAGTTCAATGAGTCTGAACTAAGAAGAGGTTTTATCTGGGGGTTTGGATTGAGAGATAATTTAATGTAAACAATGAAAAGGGGATTAAAATATAGTAAAGGGTTTACTTAGTGTTAATATATGCAGCCATGCATTTGCAGAGCTAACCTCTTTCCTTGCGTAGATAAACATATTAAAGCCAGGGCCTACCATAACTTTTTAGACTCCGGTGTACAGAAAATAGTGGAAGTACTTAAGACTTGATTGGAACTCACTGTGAGAGTGCTCCTATACTATACATTGTAAGACGAAAGCAAGTTCACTTACGATAGCAATCCAGCCCCTCCAGTGGAAGTTGTTGGAAGTGTCCTTTCTCTTACTCTGGATGGGCTACAATGACGAACAGGCGGCATGGAGTCTTGTGCATCATGCGCAGAATGGAAAAGTAGCTGCACTCTGACTTGCAAATTGTTTTATTAGATTATATAATGGTACAGAATACAATGCTTAGGGATGTATAATTGCAGTTTGTAATATAAGACAGTATTCATTATACCATCTGTTCTGTAATATATATTTTGAAGTACAATGTCCACGTTTTTCGTGTGTACACAGGACATCGTACCATGAAGCACCCTGGAATTCAGACATTCATCTATAGGTGATGTAAGTGGTATTACTAAGTATTACTGAGTTACATGGCATTTGAGTTAAACACAATATATTAAAGTTAAAGTTGTACAAAGGTTTTACAAACTTTACAAAGTGCAACATAGCTAAAATTATCTACATGATATATGATAATTAGTCCAGTCAGACATATACCAGCTGTCTGGCTCAATTATCCCATAGGGTAGGGTATGGACTGATTTATCTTAACACCACAAAATTGCTTTTAAATGCTCCCTCCTGATAATTGGGTTATTAAAAATAACTCAATGACCTGCCTGTCACTGGGGTAATGCTATTAGGACCATTGCAGGGCACTGAGTTTGAATTATAGCATGTGCAGTGCATATTCCAATATCCTGATTGCTGGAGCATTATACTGGTCACCAGAGATATCACAAGATGCACTTAAGCTGCACTTAAACCCAGGGGAGTAGTGAGGGTGGAGATGGTGAGCTTGTGCTCCGGGCACTGGCAGACCAAAGGTGTGCTGCAGAGCACAGCCAAATGCCATCTTCAGATCACTAATATACTAATATTACAGGACAATAATAGGGGTCTGGAATGGCACACTATACAAGTCTGGAATATCATGGATCTGGGAATGACACTGTTACACGCCGCAATACTCACCGCTCCCGGTCCTCTGATCAGCGGCTGTCACTCGCCGCATGCGTCTCCTCGCTCCCCACTCCTGCCGAAATGTCTATCACGGAGTGTAAACGGAAGACACGTGGTAGTGCTGCCCCAACCTCAGGCGTGCATGCGCTCACATCACACATTACACCAGCATCCCTGTGCTCTGAAACCATTCCATTGGAGGCCAGTCGGTTGCTAGCCTATCAGGGGCTAGCAGCCTCTACTTAAGCTCGGCACTGTCTTCTGGCAGGTGGCGGTTATAGATTTCTATTTCAGTGTCTGTGCCTGCTCTCCAGGGCCGCTATCAGAAAATGTAGGGCCCGGGACTGACAAAATATGCAGACCACCCCCGCCCCCCTTGTTTAAGACCGCATATATACGTAATCTACGCATCAAAACGATACGTTGATTACGTACAATAGCTACTACGCATGTGCAGTAGCTATCTTTCAGCAAATTACGGCCGTCTGTGCAAGACGGCCGTAGTTCTGGATCCGGGCCATTGTTGGTAAGTATCCTCCAGTTTTCCTCCACGGCGCCATCTTTGTTAATTTGCCTTTCTGAGTTGTGTAGCTTTAGGGAGAGGAGCTGACCAGACCACATGCTTGAGCGCTATTTGGAGATCATAATGAATTTACTTTAATCACACACTTAATTTGACTTACACAGTCTCTCCGACGTCGCCGTCTCCTGGGCCCTGAGTCCTCGCAGCAGCAGCGTCTTCTACAGGCTAGCTCCTGGGAAGTCCGATGGCGCTCCTTCATGATCCCATGTGATGATGGGCTGGATCCAGACCTTGTTAAGTGCATGAACTTAGTTACACCTGGGCTAAACCATGTTGATTTCAGGGGAGTGATATTTCATCTGTTGCAAACAGTGTTAGTGTTGAAAGGTGATGTTTCCTATCTCAAGTCTAAATAACAGTGTGATAGTAAAGCTGGTCAGTATCTGTGTGCAGTAAGCAAATTAAAGATATATCCCTGCATGCAAAGAATACAATTAACTTGGCTCCCCCTGAATTCAACATGGTTTAGCCCAGGTGTAACTAAGTTCATGCACTTAACAAGGTCTGGATCCAGCCCCATGTCACACATTGTGACATCATCACAAAGAGTGCTGCGGACTGTAGGGACGGCGATGCAGAGGTCTGATTCCGACCTCTGCCTGTAAATAATAAAATTTCTGCGTTTTTTTCTCCTGTTGTCCTGGGCAGGACAGAGAGGAGGCATGCGGCTATCCCTGGCCCCCTCTCAGTCCGGGCCCGGGACACTAGGACCGGCTGTCCCCCTGATGGCAGCCCTGCTGCTCTCTCTCTCTTTCTCTTGCCTAGTGCTATTTTCTTGCATTCCTGAGTGACCCAGTGTTTATCCTGCCTAGTTCCTGTCCTGCATTTGCCCTCTGTATCAAATCCCATTCTCCACCCTTTGTATATTTACCAATTGTTTTTTCTCCCTGCCTTACTTGAGTGAGTGTCTGTGTTGGCCCTCTGGGGTCCCGCTGGTGTGTATGGTGTGTGTGAGTGTGTGTGTAAGCCCTAGTCTGTCTGTCCGTCTTGTCAGTCTCGTTTAACCCTCTCTCGTCCATGGTCTCTGTTATTTGTTCATCATGGTTTGTTACTGGTCGGTCTCTTCTGGTCCAATCTATTTCCCGCTTCCTGCTCTCACTTACTCTTCACCTTCCCCTTTCCTACTTTACTTCTTTCCTTCTTTTCCCAGGAGTTGCCCTGGGGGCCGCGACCTGTGGGTAAACTTGCAGCCCAGACTATCCTCACCTTCAGAGGCTCTAGTGAACACCAGGTCCCACTAGACTCTGCGCCCTGGTCAGCAACAACCGTCTCCTTCCCACAGCCACCTTGGTTCTCGTCTAAGGTCATTCCAGTGTGTCGTAACAGACACATATTATACTGTATGTGGGGTATATAATGTGTCATGTCTATAGATGTGTAATGTAAGGAAGACAGGAGGGAAGGGGTGCAGGGAAGGGGAAGTGTATTGATAATGGATAAAGACTTTCAGTACAATAAGAATCAATGTGAGGCACAAAGAGAAGAACCCAACAATCAATTTTCATTTAAGTTAAACCAACACTTCTTTTTAGCCAGCAAATGTCAGGGAACATGCTCACTCCGGACCCTGGCACACTACACTATGGGAGGACGGGGTCGGTTGCAGTCCTCACAACTATGATGTGCTTCAGAAATAGAGACAGCCGAAAGTTACTTTTCGGCTGTCTCTATTTCGAATAGTGGGCTGTTTTAGAATTAAATTTTTTGAATGGGTGAGTGCGCCGATTCATTTTCGCAGACCTGCAGGACCCACCGCCGACAGCTCCGAGTAACCTCTCTGGGGACTTTTAGTGCTATTTTAGGCTCTTAGGAAGAGAGGCCATAGAAGGGGAGGGTTAGGGTCAGACTGCGGGGAGGGGGGTCCTAGGCTTAGGCTATAGAGAAGGGAGTATTAGGGTCAGGCTAGGGAGAAGGGAGGGTTAGGGTCAGGCTGTGGGGAAGAGAGGGTTAGGCTTAGGATAATGAAAGGGGAGGGTTAGGGTTAGAATTAGGGGAAGTTTTTAGCCTTACCTTTCGAAGCACCTTGTTCGGTGCTCCAGGGATCAACTGCTATGCCTCATGAAATCGATATCCCAGCCAGTTTCGAAACAGGGCTGTTCTTAGCGGGGACCCACACCCGACAGGGTTGGTGGGGTGCAATAGAATTCACTTGCTCTGGGTGCCATTGATTCATGCTACACCACTGCTTACACCTATTTTTTGGGTGCAAGTATAGACCTGAGCAAAACCGTGTTACAATGTGAGGGGTACAAAGTCATTTAAATTATTTTATATGCAGCAAAAATACTTTTCTTTTGCATCTATAATTCACATACTGCACAGCTTTATGTTTAATCTGGTTATTAGAGTTGAACTAAGAAACTTCACCTCTCAACTATACAGGTAATTCTGATCTTACGGTTTAAATGTGCCTTCTATTGGGGCAGCATGGTGGCTCAGTGAGTAGCCTAACCAAGATGGTAAGGCTCAGGTCTACACCTGCATCTGTTTTACCCTTACTCCAAAACTCTGGATCAGCCCCATAGTCTGTAGTCGGCATAAGGCGCAGGAAAGCTTATTAAGAACACACCTGTACTAATAATAAAATAAATCCCAGTGCCCCCTAAGTCTAATGATTAAATGACAAATCTGGGCCTTAACAATTCACCACAAATATCAGAAACAACACTGATTTCTGGCTATTACAATAGTCATCAGTCATGTAAAACTTAGTGTTCCTAATTTTAGATGTTTATATTTCTCCCCTAAGCTTAAGTGCTACCTCATTCCTTAAATCTTTGTGGCATCTTGCATTGATTTAACATACCCAAAGAGTCAAGTCTCCTTCAGTCTTTATACCATTATTTTATGTTATTATTTATATTTTAATTAAATCCTAATCATGTATAAAGTACAAACTCTCTATATTTCTAATGATAGAAAAAAAAATCTTACTTACATTTTTAAAAAAAAAACGTGTAATGTCTGTATGGAAAGTGATTTTGTAGTAAATATTTTCTCCAATACATTAACTGTATAGTTTGTGGTAATATATTTATAAAATATGCATAACCCTGTAATACTGTCTTCCAAACATTTATCCTTAAAAGATTGCTAGGAAAAGAACACACACAAATATTGATGGAGAATATATAGTACATAAAATACCCTAATATATAAACACTTATCTGGCACCAGTGAACAAAACACAGTGCTTCCTACTTAGAGCTAATATTACAGCCTTCTTTATGATTCCCGAAAGAATGAATGTAAAGTGTTGTGAGAGTGGCTTTTTCCTGGTAACATGTGGATAAATCTGAACTTTATGGTGATGTAGTGGCAAAACTCCAGTCAATAATTTAGTACAGTTACTGTATAATGGGTTTACTGTGTTCTACTGTAAGCTAGCTACAACAAAGAGGCTAAAGTTGATCTAAATAGGTACATTCTTTTAGACAGCAGCCATATGGCCCTTAGTTTCAGCAATTATAAACCGTACCAGTTAATTATTAGATTGATTGACTGTATGAGATTCATTTTGCATGTTCAAAGAGAAGAGGGGGAATGGAAACAGTCATTGTGGATGAAAAATGTGAGGTTATTTTGAGCTAGGGATCCCTCTGCTCACTGTAAAATACTGTGAGTCAAAAGCTATCAGCAACGCATAAGGGACTAACAGCAGGGGTTATCATAAGGGTTTAAAGTCACTTAAACTAATGATTAGAAAGCTTGAACTAACAGATAGACTAACCAGCATGTGGGGTTTGCTTGTCTGATCTTAGGCTCCAGCAGACACTTACAACCTATTTTCATATACAAACACAGACAGTATTTGCATCTTCCTCTTTCCTAGATAAACAATATGTTTCTACAACATTATACAAAAGTGATTCCCTGATAACCAGTGCAACACCCACCCTGACCTGAGTTTATGAAATGGCCACTCAAAATTCTTATTACTCACAACTGTTATTATTTGAAAGCTCACTAGTTATTTATATACACTACGTAAATAAAAGATACAATTTTGCTTTGTATTTCTTTATTCATTTAGATACAAGCAGAGGTTTTTTTTTCCTGTAATTTACACCAGCTATAAAAATATTAGTTATTTAATAGTGAAAAAAACTGTAAATTTTAATATCTTTATAATGCAAGTCAACTTTATTAATATATTCCCAGCTGCATACAAATGGAATATTGTAAATAATGTACTTTTTGACTCCTTATAGTATCACCTGTCTTACATCTTTACCCATAGGTGGGATTGCGGAAGAGCTGCTACACTTTCATGAATCATAATAGAGTGAGGAATGTATGGATGATTGGAGGATTTACATTACAACAGGGTTTGAAGTGAGGGGGTATAAGGGGGTATGCCATACCGTCACTTCTCTCACTGATTTCATTGAAAAGCTTTAAATCTCCTTTCACCTCCATTATTTCTAAATGTCCATATCACCACTCTGAAATGTCCATACCAGCACTTCTAAATGTCCATACCACCACATGGAAAAAGCCATACCACCACTTCTAAATGTCCATATCACCACTTCTAAATGTCCATATCACCACTTCTAAATGTCCATACCACCACTTCTAAATGTCCATACCACCACTTCTAAATGTCCATACCATCACACTTCTAAATTTCCACTTCAACCTCTGCATTACAATAGGCTGACCAGACTGCAATCTAATTTGCATGATTTTATTGGGGCACAAGCACATAATTCTTACCTGCACTGAATTATTGCCTGTTTGGAGGGCAAAGGAATTTGGCCCAAAGAAGACTGAACTTTATTTATGTCATAGACATCTGCTCAAATGGCTTAGAATGGAAAAGATTCAAGCACAGTCCATGCTGCCATTTAGATTCTGTCTATTGCATATGTTGTATTGGCATTAGGTTTTGTTCCTAATTCACAATTTATTGTGGGGATGTTTGAAATAACATTTGTTGTTGAATATATATATGCAAAAATAATTGGTTGGTGGGTGTGAAGGAAGTCAGATTTTAAATTAACTGCTGGATATAGGCCTGGTGTGGAAGGTGCAAGTCAAGAGTATATTAGCCTAGAATGACTTTAATGGGACACCTGAATGAGATGTAGGAGAGTAAAATGTCAAAAGGATGAGGAATGAAGGATTCTGGTTAATGGGCATAAAAGACTGTGAAAGCAGAATTAGAATTGCAAGGTATTTCTTAGCTCAACTCTAATTTATAGATTAAACATAAAGCTAAGCAGTATTTGATTTCTATTTTCCTTGCATGCAAAAGAAAATGGAATTAAAACTAATTAAAATTAATTAGCACACCTCACATTGCAAAATTATTTAGTTGTGTGGCACCTGTTACTTCCAAACTCTGGATCAGCCCTAAGAAGCCTTTAAAAGCCTTGATAGAAAAAAAAAGCAAAAACAAAAAACAACCCAGTTCATAACCTGATTTGCCTGAAGAAAACAGCAATAAAGGGTAAAAATACAAAATAATAATTTGAAGATATTAGTTTGGTATTCTGGCTTATTAAGTTTTAAACTTGTGGTATAGGGTTGCTTGACTATCATATTACAGAGGAAACAACTGTTGTCTTTTCTTATTAATCCCTCTTGGACACAATAATTTATTTTATGACAGGTAAAACCTGAACAAGTTTTACTAAGAAATAAAAAGACTTGAAGGCTTATCAAACTGCAAGACCCAAATGAAAGGCGATCAGATGATAAAGCAGAGCAATGTGAGGCTTCAAGCTAGTGTTGATTTCTCTCTGCTTCATTTCACATTATAATTATAATAAAATGTAGATGCGATATGTAACATTAAAAGCAAAAAAGATCAGTATACATTTCATCCATAGAGACCATAGTGATAATTAATCTTATGCTTTTGTAATATGATTATTTTTTTTTTTTCATGAAGCAAGTCATCCATTTTATACTTTCTTGATGTATTTATTGGTAGTGGCAGCAAATGCTTGTGAAAGGTCATACAATGCATTATACATCATCCATTGCAAATCACAAATCTTCTCTTCATATAAAGGCTGGACACTGCACATACATCTATAAAATATATGGGTTAGGATAAATGTACATAAGAGGTCAGCAGGGAGTCGGACTTTGCATTATTTTTTCCATCTTTATGCCATCAAGCATTCTTCCCGCATCGCTATGATTGCCTTACTAAATGGCCTTTATGATCCTCATAAATGACCCCATTTTAAATGTTCTCTCTCAGCTGCAATTTGCTGCTTAGGCTTATTGCACATCTGCATTTAACCTTATAGGACAATATAAAGAAGGACACCTACAGGGACAATTTTTGTTCATCACTATAAAATGATTGCTATATAATGTGTGATTAAATTGACCAATGATAAGTCACAATGTTCGCCCTTGTGGCTTCTCATTGGCACCCTGCACCCTTAGGTAGAGTTGAGAAATGTTCTAAATCAGTTTAAAAAAATGGCCAGGAATATCATATGCATTTTTGTATGTTGTCACCAACAAATATATTATAATGCTGTATAAGCCTCTTCATTCTTTCATCGAGGTTATATTTAAACTACCAATCACTAAAACACATGGTTGAATGTAGGATGGTTATCACACAGACATTTTAAGAGCATGTGATTTGTTACATCTATTGTACTTAAATGCATATTACATTGTCCAGAAAAGAAAGGTTATATAGGCAAAAATGGACAAAGGGCTTTGGGTATAAAGTAATGACAGATATACAAAATAGCTTTCTATTTATGATAGAAGCAGAAAGTAAAGCCATGTTGGTTTAAGAATGTTAAAAAACTAATTTAGCATATTTAAAATAAAACAAAATATAATAATAAATGATTAGCAAGTTAGCAAGTTCAAATAAAGCTATTATCGCTTCATCCCCATTCACTATTGTGTAGATGTTTATGGAGGTCAAAACAAAGTCCCACTCAACAGAAATCATGATGTGGGGGCAACTGCCCCCTATTCTCTTCCCTCGGTTCCTATATCTGCTCCTTGATGGCAGCAGTCAGCTACTGCAGATGCTGAAATTGGATTCAGGGGCTGCATGGGTCTCAGCGTAGAATCTACGTGCGTATTTTTACGATAAGATAAACTTCACATGGCCAGAACCCTTATATAGGCAGGTAAACTATGTCCGACTGATTCATATACATGAATGTCAGACTTAGGACTGATGCACACATCGGGCCTGATCCAGACCTACGACCGCAAGCGATCGTACGCCGGTCGGGAGCGTAAAAACGGGAGAAAAAACGCAGTGCGCATGTGCAGTGTGACAACTTCCGGTCGTCCGAAAGACATGAGCGTACAGCGAGCGTATTTTCAGTGTATTTTTCGCCCAAGGGGCGTGCGTTTTGTACGACGATAGTCCGGACGCTCGAGTTACTTCTCAGAGGCGGGGATAGCCATTTAAATTGTACAGTATGGGCGTGCTAAGCCCCGTACGACCAGCGTATTGGTACGGAAATTCGCACGGACGCTTGAAAACGTTAGGGTAGGGTTCAGCTGCCGTAAGTCGGTACAATCAATGGGAGTGTCATGGGCGTGAAAGTTTATACGCCCGGGCGATCATACGCTACGCTCGCGGGCGCTCGCGGTCGTAGGTCTGGATCAGGCCCATCGGCACAGAATGAGTCCTGCATGTGTGGCTAAAGGGGCAAGACCCTTAATGCAAATGAGCTGCACACGGGCTACTAATATACAGTACGGGTGTTCCAACAGAGTTAGGACTGATTCACAAATACGAGTGTTTTGCGTAAACTAACATACACACGGGAAAAGTTAAGGAAGCCCTCAAACACTCATAAGTTGGTGAGCCGTATTGTTTGCTGTGAGGTCATGCGTCTTCTATTACTTAGTTCAGGCCACATCTGCTGAATGTTATATAATCAATGGATGTGTGTTTTTAAATTAAACAATTAAAGGCTTGTTTATTTAATCCATTGCTGATTTTACATTTTGTGCAAGACTTTAATCCTGTAAAGGTGTCATTATTTGGTTATAGTTTGTAAAGTTTTTTTTTATTTTATATACTTTTTATTTTGTGAACACCATTACATTTATTTATATTTAACTGTATATGCTGTTTGTGATGTTTATCTTTTTTAATGTTTATTTTTTAATGTTTTATGAAAGTCTCTATATGTAGTGGATCATTGTATTTTTAACTTCTAAATGCAGTATGCATTTATTGTTAAGTATGTTATGATTATTCCTATTTCAAGTTGTATTTGGTCCAGTCTTCTAAGCTTTTAATCCGATGGGGTGTTCTTGGCAAAACAAAAAACCCTATTGGAGCGCCGCTTACTATGTCCTGCAAGCAGGACATCCCCAGCGCTAATGACAGCTTGGCTGGCATTGGGTCATATATATACCCTCTGCCAGCATGGTAAATGGCCAAAGTCTCACGATGGAAATTGTGATTTCCCATTTCCCATTTCCCATGCTCCGACTACTTTTTACCAAGTCGGATGTGCCTTGCACATCCGCATACTACTCTGAACAGCACCTTACGTGCTATTCAGAGTGGGCTATAGGATGCACGGATGTGCATCCTTGAATAGCCCGTAGTCAAATGAGCATGTGCGATTCCGCATCGCACATGCTCGTAACTCTGAATCAGCCCCTTATAACATTGTAAAGGTGCCATTATTTGGTTAGAGTTTGTGCAGGTTTTTGATTTATTTTTAAGTTTGTGAACAAACACCATTACATTTATTTATATTTAACTGTATTGGTTGTTTGCGTTGTTTTTATTTTTTAAATGCTTATTTTTAAAATGTTATATGAAATTATCTATATGTAGTGGATCATTTTACTTCTAACTTCATGCAGTATGCGTTTATGTGTATTGTAAATTATGTCATCATTATTATTATTTCAAATTGTATTTTTATTGGTTACTTTTGTTTACATATGTTAATGAGAGTAAGAGCTGTTTTTATAAAAAAAAAAAACAACTTTATTTTTCCAAAGCCTAATCAGTGCATTTAGTTACATATCTTTGAATCGTAAGCAATTTAGTGCACCTTTACGCTTGACCGAATCACAACAAGTTACCTAACTACACGTAGGAAAGACTTACATCCTTACATAGCTCTCCCGACACAGGGGAGTAGTTAACTGGGTTCTTTCTTTTCTCGTAATCGGTATTGCAGATTTTCTTTGCGTGCGTGTATTTAGGTAAGTACACAATTTTACTCTTAAGTGTGAATCAGGTCCATCAGTCTTAAAAGACATTTAGATTCAAAGCATTAGTCACACAAGAACAGGAACAAAATGGAAAAAAGGGAAAATAGGAAGCAGCTCAGCCAGTCTGGGCCTCTAGGCATTAATGGGTTATTACAACTTGCACCAACCCCACTCAACAGATCTGATCAATGTAAAGATAAAACATCCAATATTTAACAAATGCTATATAAGTATTACCACCATGTTTAGTTATATATAATAATGAGATTGGCAGACTATGATTTATACAGTTATATATGCATGACATTGATTGTTTTTGTAAAGGCTACATGTTTTACAGCTATTGCTTTCATTTACTGTGCAGTTTCAAAGCAAATAAAACCAGTAACTATGGGCCTGATCCAGAGCAACGCTCGCAAGCGAGCGTACGCAGCGCTGGATCAGGCCCTATGTGAATAACAGAAAGGTGTCAAATCTATATATATTCTTGACATCAAGTGCGCAAAGCAAGGTCTCCAATTGTAAAAGCTTTAGTATGAGAACGAGAAGTCGCCCATTACGGACAGCAATATCAATGGAAACTGTTTCCAGACTGCACTAAGTAAATTAAGTATCAATTTTTAGTACAATATAATGTAACTCTAGGTTTATGAATTGCCTAAAAGTCTTGTAATTCGCAGAGCTAATAACAATGGCCCAGATCCAGAACAACGCTTGTGAGCGAATTTACACGGCGGAGACATAAAATCACGTTTTAGTAAGTACTGCGCATGCGCACCATAGAAAATACGCTCAGTAACGTAGCGTAAATGTGAACGTATGGGCCATTCACGTATGTATCACGTAAATCCTTACGTGTGGGCGTGTCTAAAATACGTCTAAAATACACTATGAAAATGTTCATAGGAAATTCCTCACCTCTTTCTTTTAGCACAAATTAACCCCTCGCTGCCCATTCCTACATACAAAATGAAGAGGATATTAATTTATGATTGAGCTCCCTCTACAGGCAGATGTGCTCTTTTATTATGTATGATGGAGAATAAATATACACAATACATTAGTCATACTCAGCACCACTGGAGAACACTAGGGTATAAGTATATGTTGCTGGATAAAATATAACAGATCACACTACCTTCAAAATAACAAAATAAAGTCACACTGGCATTTTCATTATGTTTAAAATGATTATGATACTTGATTTTATACTTGTTTTATGAGAAAAGAATGACTCTTAAAAAATCTGAATAGAACAAATCTATATCTTTTTTTAAACTTGAAAACTCATTATTGTCTTATTAAGCCATACATTCTAACATTCAGACATTTAAGGGTCCTAGTTCCAGCATAAACACTGTACAGAAAATATGCAGTAGGGGCAGGTTGTTCGTTATTGTTTTAGTAAGGCCACTGCCGTTTCTAGACCTAGCAGAGCCCAGGCCGGAAAAAATTCTGGTGC
>WWET01003272.1:99070-126223 GCA_011038615.1 Limnodynastes dumerilii | reverse complement strand
GCATATATATATATATATATATATATATATATATATATATATATATATATTAAAATAAAATTCCACAGGACACCGTCACTCCTCCAAAGCTGGGGACTTGCTTAGGGTGCATACTACAAAAAGTAAGAAAATTGTTAAGGAAAACAAAGGCACTCCTGAGCTGAGATATTTTCAGTTGCATATATATATATATATATATATATATATATATATATATATATATATATATATATAAAATTCCACAGGACACCGTCACTCCTCCAAAGCTGGGGACTTGCTTAGGGTGCATACTACAAAAAGTAAGAAAATTGTTAAGGAAAACAAAGGCACTCCTGAGCTGAGACTGTATATTTTCAGTGCAAAAATGCCTCAAAGGGCAACTTTATTCAAGCAACAAGAAATGACTGATTGAAGAAAGGTGCCATTTGAGGCATATATATGTGTGTAATTATATCCTGCATAAGCTCAAAGCTTTTTCGTGGTACTATTTTCTTTTCCTCTTGTCAGTTTTGGTTGCTCTGTAGGTTGCCTCTAATTACCTGAATACATTTACCCATTTACAGATCCGCTATACTGTTCAGGCACTTGAAGATAATTATATGCTACAATACTGCTTTTACCTAATGCAATGATAGACTTATGCAGAAGCATATTAGGACATACTATATAAGTTATACACATAACTTTTATTGAACAGCTAAGTAAATATGCTTTAAAAAAAACATTTATGGAGGCACCGGAACCTGGAAACACTTTGCACAGTATACAACAGTATTGAAGGCAACGCTAAAGCCCAAACACCACGTCCAGTCACAGACATCGGAGGACAGCCGGTCAGAGAAATTATCCCTTTAGAGTGCCGGAAACTGAAGCTATCCAGACCCGGTAAGAGGCTCCAGCCTCGAACCAGGGCTCACGTCTGCCTAACTGCTCGCAGACTTTGTCAGGTTAAAATAGATTGCAAATAAAAAGCAACCTGTAATCTATTTTTGCATTCAACCTACCCCTTTTTTGTCTCTTGTCCACCGACTCATATCCAAATAACTTTGGGGCTGATTCAGAGTTTGTCAGGTTAAAATAGATTGCAAATAAAAAGCAACCTGTAATCTATTTTTGCATTCAACCTACCCCTTTTTTGTCTCTTGTCCACCGACTCATATCCAAATAACTTTCTGTGGACACCATCAGCCTTTATACTATACCCTGCAACTCTGATACCACCATATGAATTTTATGACCCATTACCTACAGTCATTGCAGGATTATATATAATCCCAACAGCTGCCACTGTATTTTATATGAACTTGCTCTGATTTTAATATTTCCTTTACTGTTATTAGATGAGTGTAACTTTTATACTTAGATGAGTTTTTGAAGTTTTAATCAGTAAAATCCATTTTCTGTCCTTCTACAAACTTTTGTTTCCATCTTCTGTTGTGAAGTGCTGCCATCCATTTGCTACTATATTTATTTTTCTGATGACAACCTGCATTATACAAAAAGTTTATACATAGGGCCTGTCTGAGTTGTGTGGATTATTGGTGTATTTTGTGTACATACACCAGTTAATTATAGAATTCTGGTGTTTCAGTCAGACTCGTTGCCATAGGTGTATAAAATCAAGCACCTAGCCATGCAGGGCCGTATGCAGTTTTCTGATATATTTTACTGCGCATGCGTAGTAATTTTG
Source organism: Limnodynastes dumerilii (assembly GCA_011038615.1). NCBI lineage: Eukaryota > Metazoa > Chordata > Amphibia > Anura > Limnodynastidae > Limnodynastes > Limnodynastes dumerilii. The sequence continues at coordinate 124,533 of WWET01003272.1, read as the reverse complement.
TAACGTAATCTACGTTACTTGTTGCAACGTAGATTGCGTATACGTGGTCTTTAAGAATCAACATCTCCTTATCTCCAGTTTATAATATAAACTGCATCATTATCACCAATATCATCATTAGTACTTCCACTAAATGTTGCTGCAAATGTATATGTCTAAAATGGCCACACCTTCCCAAGGTGCCAAAATTACATACAACGGAGAATCTTGCACCTGTTTTATGCACAGTCCATAAAATAAAGGTTAAAAAAAAGTTGTACTCATAACTGAAAAACAGCCCCAGACTCGAGAACACAGGTTGCTTATGGAACATTAAGCTCATTAGCCACATTAAATGTAGCCTAATTATCTATGCACTATCTAATCACTCAAACACATGTGAACTACTTCAAGCACACATGGTCCAAAGGCTCAGTTGATGTCTAAATTCCACACAAGTATGGAGCAGAAATGTCACCTGAATGTCTTTCACCAAAGAAGAATAATTGTTTGTGCCAGGTGGGAAACTACTGAAGCACACAAGTCTCTATAATTTACAGAAAATGAAGTTCTGTGGGCAAATGTTTGGTTGAGGAGTCAGATAAGAGATTCAGGCTGACAGGAATGTGACAGTAACTCGAATAACCATGTGTCACAGCACACTGAACATTGAAGTGGATGGGCTACAGAAGCAAAATAAAATAACACCAGGTTCCACTCCACAGATATTAATGTATTTCACAGAGAATTGAAGCTACATTGGGGCACAGACTTCACAAAACTATGTAGCTATAGCTGAAATTTGCCTGGTTTGACTAGTAGGAGGTAGGGACATAAATTTTTATGCAATTGGAAACACCATATGCAACTGATCCCACCTATAATGATGGCTCATCTGGCCCACCTACAGGGACAGCAACATAACCATAGCCCATAACAAAGCGGATTGCTTCATACTTTTGTGCCATATTGTTAATACCAACTGCTGGGCTTTATTGAATACCAATAATGGAATGGGTGAAAAACAAGTAAAACAAATAAATCTACAGGATTTTGGTGATAAATTATAGGGGGAAAAACATCACACATCCCAGAGGATATCTTTCTGTATTCTCATCAATATACTGTCCCAAGAGAATATAGCATACTCTAATTGGAACCCAATCTTGTCTAGTTAATGTTATACTGCCCTGTAGAGTCGGTTAAGGCTGCGGGCCCTCAATTTTACAAAGTCATAAGATTCTTTCTTCTTTCAAGTCAATGATGGATGTCAATGGTACAGACTTGCAGATGTTTATTAACTACTCTAAATAGCATGAACATAACTACCATCTTCTTTTTGTACACTATGTTCACACACTGCTACAGTAAATTACTCTCCAAAACCATAATAAGACATAGAAGCAAAGTAGAATGTCAAGATAGCAGGGTTTTCTTTTTAGATTAAAAACCTTCTTTTAAAATTCATTATCACACTGTCATCATTTGTTACAAGACCAGCTTGTCTTTAATGTTCTTTTTAGATGTGCAAGTTTTAATGTACTGTTCAGGCCACAATTCTTCTTTAAAGTTCCATTTAAACCAAAGCATTTTGAATAAAATGGTTTGAAAACTGACAAAATAACAGGATTCTGTGCTTCCAAACCACAATAGGGAGTATAGTATACATCTAGGTTTTTCCCAAAATATCGTCCAATTAAATGTTTTGGTTTTTTTCACCTACCTATGCCTTCACAATGAGTTGATGAGTAAATATGAGGATTTTCAACTAAGTTATTATGAATGTCAATTAAACAGGAAGTCAGATTGTTAATTAATTTAAAATCTTTGCATGCAAGGAAAATACTTAAATTTTACACATAGAACTCATATACTGCATAGCTTTATGTTTATTCTATAAAACAGATTTGAGCTAAAAACCATCTCAATTCTAATTCTGGTTTCATAATTTAAAATTGCCTCCCCTTGCATTTCAACATAGTATTTCTCAGGTTTACACTTGCACCTAAAAAAAAGGTACATAAGTGTAACTCTGAAACAGCCCTTTGTAGACGAAAAAGTGAAAAATATAGACTACCTTAGTCAGACTCATAGGGTATGGGAGAGACCAATTTGTTGGCTAATTTAGTAGGCAGACTTCTCAGTTATGAAACAAGGCAAAGCTACCTCCAAAAGAGGTCAGAGATGAAACAAGCGGTAATTAATCAAATTGATAAATCAAAACAGTATAAACAATTATTTCTCCTTCTTGGTAATGAGTTAAACCAGGAAGGGTAAAGCCTCCTTTATTTTTTAAGCTCAGTCAAACTATAAGCCATATGGGGGTTTAGATTTCCAAGCCTCAGGCAGGCGACTTTACTCAACATTCTTATCACAGAGATATTTCCTTAATTAAGATGGGATATGGGTACCCAAATATGAGATTAGCTGTGTATTCCATGTTTATGAAAATTGTAAATCAGTCTTGAGAGTTAGATCCCATGTTAAATGGGATGTCTTCAGTTTTATTCTTGTTTACCTTGTGATTGCCTTGATAAAAAAAAATTCTAGTATATTTTGGAGGACCAACAGCAGTCTCTGTTGTCTTAAATGGTTTACAAAAGATCTACAAATTGTTGAAGATTTTACCCAAATAAAAAAAACCTAGGTATATGCTTTTCTTTATTATCAATCTGTGTGAATATATTTCTTGAGTTGCTACTGTATGTTTTTTTTCTTTTAACATTGCGGATCCCTAAAATTGACTAATATGGAGAAAAAAAAAACCACTACTTGTACCATTTGGCTTTTAGAACTTTGAACATTCTCTTTGTTATGCTTACCTTATGGTTTTTTTTTGTTCAAATAAAATGTGAGCACACCCATACAACATGAACAGCATTTCCATTGTGCACAGAACAGAAACGAACCACATGATTCTGTGTCGCTTTACTTTTGACCTCAAACGTATTTCATTTGTTTGACTCTCTTAACTTAGTCGAACAAAAAATATTTCCAACTGTAGGTTGCAGCTATGAAAGGCAAAACTGCTTTGCTTTCTAAATACTCCTTTACCCACCATAATAATGTAAAGCAATAACATACTGGGCATTGCTGCTGAGTCTCACAATAAAAATAAATTCAAAGATGTGGGATACAGGCTACAATCAATGGGAAAAATCTAAAAGGCATTTTCCCATTTTTTTCTCATGGTGCACAGAAATGCAGGTTTTCAAAGCACAGCAACACAGAGTAAAGCTCACCACAACAAAGCAATCAACCACAGAGGTAATAAATATAGTAAACTAAAGTTGTCAAAGTCACAAACACCAACACTGGACACATTGTTGTAAATAAAACTTATTAGTATAAAACAAAAAAAACCACAGCACTCAGTAGATAGGTAGTAACATAATAAAAGGACCACACAAATGTTTGGAGTGATATGATTGTATTATAATATTTGTTGTTTTAGGTATACTAATTTGGTGGATTAAAATAAAACTTCTATTCTGTGACCAACGCAACAGCATTAGAATTTCAGGAAATAATTCAGACAGCTGTATAAACCTCAGGTACAAGTTGCAGTAAAGCTACTGTGGCTTCTGAATATCTCCCAGCTGTCACACTTCTGTCATCTGTCAGGACAAACCCACTTTTGGGGAGACCACCCTACTTGCTCTATGCTGATTAGTTAGGAGAGCTCTGATTGATTGCTATTCTACTATTCCAAATTGCCAGAGGTGCCCAAGGACATTTAAAAAGAAGTGATATGCACAAACCCTCCCACATTTTGTATAACAGATCCAGTACCAGATTTCCGAAAATAGGGGGTTTTCAATTTTCTGGGATTGGTAAACGTCCACTTTTTATTAACAGTGAAAGTGCCACATTCCCAGTACGGATTTGGATCCAGAGTTATGTCCTGGGACCTTTTCACACGACGGGCAGGAATTAAAAATAATTTTCACTATGTGTGTAGAAGAGAAGGGTGAAAGAAGAGTATGTAGAGAGTATAGCAAGGCTGTGTTAAGTTCCCTCCATGCTATCTAGACTTTTTCACCATCCCCATTTTAAGTGAGGATAGTGCTTTAAGGTAGGGTCCTTGATGGTAGGTCTGTGCGAGTGAGTGTAGTGGCATTTCCTTGAATATACAGAAGGCTGGATTCAAAAGCGATCAGTTAATTATTGGAAGTCTGGATCTGGACCACAGGACTGTTAATTGAACATTTTGTAATTTTTTTTTATCACATTTCATTTTTTTTTTCTTCAATTAATTTGTAGCATTCTAATTTTCTTTTCTTTTAAAAAAAAATACATCTCTGGGATATGACCCCCATCCAGTCACTATGCAAAAAAAAGGATACAAGGTAAGGTAGCAACACACTGCAGGATACAGGATTATTTATATATATTTTCTATGATGTGCTTAATAACACATTCATAAAGAAATGACACATACTTTCTTCCCCCCAAAAAAACCCCAAAACAAATAATTACTAAAAAATTGGTTTGTGCAGATCAATCCACTTGTTACATTAAATTTATTTGCACATAATTAACAGAACAGAAAAAAAGACAAACAGAAGATTAAACAAATTCTTTTTTTATTTAATTTTTTTTTACATAGGAAGGAGAAGGCTGGTTTGCTGTATGAAAGCGTCTATGCCTTTAAGCTTACCAGAAATCACATATGTAAATAATTTAAAATTTCATAGAAAATAATAAAAAACAAATATAATGACAGACATAATTAGGGTATTTTTATTCTCTTGACCCACACATTTTAAAATAGTTCATTTTGAAGCTTCTTAGAGTCAATGGTCTCAAACGAATTGGCCAGCGTTTGTTGTTTTGTGGACTCAACATTGTTGCAAACAAATTGCCCGGTTCAAGTAATATGGCTTATAAAACATTTTCAAACAATAGCAATTGAAACAAATATTGGAACTATAAAAACAGATTTACAAAAGCAGCATAACAAAATATGGGAAGAATGTTCCCAATAAAACAATATTACATAATTAAAAAAAAATCTGTGAAATGACAGGACTGTACCTTTGAAAATAGAGTAATCTGTATTTTGCAATTAATAATTATTCTGCTGTGGTATATTCTACCCAAAGATCATTTATGACAGCAGTGAACTCATCTTTTGTATACATAACCATTTTTCTATTAGAAAAACTGTAAACATTAAAGTTTATTTTAATTCCAATAAGATTTACAGATTTGTAACAGATTTGTTAAACTAATGCATCATACAGCACCTCAGTAGAGATTACATTAAGCAATTTAAATACTTTAGTACTTCAATGCTTTCTTTTGTCCCCAAACACAGTAAAAAAGAATGATTGTAAGCCTTCGCTCTTCTGAATTTTTCTTCAAAGATTAAAGAAGATTAAGATTTACTACACCCCAAGTACATCTTTTTTTAAACAATAGTATCAAAATACTTCTGGAAATGCAACAGTCTTCCAAATAAGTTGCATTCATTATACATTCAAATATTTTCGAACCACCCCAATACAAAATAATTGTCAGTAGTAAAGGCCACTTTTTTTGCAGTATATTTTTGGATAAACTAACATTTTGAAGGACAAAAAACATTAAAGTAAAAACATTTTCCAGAACGAAACGAGGTCAGAAAGTGCTGCTTCAACAACACAATATTTTTTTTAAATACATAGTAAAAAAAAAAAATGGGAAAAAAATTACAAAACAAAACAAAAAAGAAAAACAACTTACCAGCTATTACCAGATATGATTTCAAGAACTTATTTCTGGGAAACCATTTTCCTATAGGTTTCGGTTTTAAATGTCAGGTTTTCCATATAAGCATTATTGATTTAATTTTAGCTTTAACGCTTTCATTTCAACTCTGAGTAAGATTCAAACCTCTAAGCAGGAGCCAGACTTAAGCATAGTTACATGTGAAGAGAAATGGAATGATTGTTATTTTTTATAACTCAGGTTATAAGTGAAATCCAATCTTTTTTTTCCTAGAGTGTAGTCTTGTTAAGAGTGTTTGTCCCATTGTTATAGATTAAGTCGTGGACAGATAGGAGGAGGGCAGCACGCAAATTCTCTTAGTATGCTACGTGCCACATCTACATTATTCTGGGCGATTTCCAAGGCTCTTTTAACTTCTTCAAAGGAGAAGCCCTCACCCATTAACTTGGCTATTTTGCCATCTACATTCTCTGTTGAACAATCAGCGCTGTATGGTCTCCTATGATGTATCTCAGGTGCTGTTCTGCGGGGAAGTGGTTTTGGTGGTCTTGCTGGTGCTTGTGGACAGTCTGCACATGGATTTAAGAAAAAAAAATGTTAATTGACCAAAAAAGCATCTACATCAAATAATTTACATATTTTTTTATAAAACAGCCTAAGATGATCCCATTGACACATTTCATATATTGGATTGTGTACACATGCCATATCACAATGATATTAATATTTTTGACAAACGTATGGCTTTTTCCTTCTTTGATGGCCTTCACTCACAGTGATTTCTTTGTTAAGTAGGTTTCCTCAGGCAGATATTCTGGACATGCCCAGAGATAAAAATAAAAGCAGTTCCGTCCCCGATCACTATGGCCATCTCAGGTTGACAATCACCAGGAAATAGGCAAAGTAATAATAGTTTATCAGTAAAAGCCTGGTTCTTCATGTGCAAAAACTGTCTCTATACTGCTTGACAAAGTGGTAGGAGTTCTTACTAATGCCAGGTAGTATTGAAAGGGGAACAGAGCATCTCTCAGCAGTCCAGCCACATATAAATTGTGCAGCTAAACACTTTCTTTTTCTGTAATATACATTTGATAAACAGACTCTTTATATATTTATATTATATATTTAAATTCATACATTAACACAATTTACTTTTTATTTTAGATTACATACCCGACACTCATATACAGACTAGCTTGTGCTATTAGCTGAAGCCAACAAATCAAATGTGCTTGCAGGGACATAAAAGATTACAGATGTCATTCTAAAGTTATTTAAGTATGTTTCCAAAGCAACCACTACATTATTATATCCCATGATGTGTATTGATCTCTCATCACAAGTCTACTTTCAGGATGTCAGATATTTGAAATCCTTAGGTTGCTTACCTGTTTAAAAAGTAATTACAGTATCTTTGAAACATGGCAGAGGGGTATAAGACAACACATATTTTAAAACAAATGTTCCATTTCTTTGTAATTATTTTGAGATGTTTGTGTGTTTAAAATAACGTATTTACATAAATATCAGTGTAACGGCAGAAATGACCAACCATTTCAGCTGTTGCAAAACCACAATTCCCAGCATGTTCCAAGAGCACAAGTGACTAGCAGAGCATACTAGATAGAACTTATTACTAGAAAGGCTCAGGCTAATCAGACTTATTATATTGTTATATTAAACACAATGGGCTGGATCCAGACCTTGTTAAGTGCATGAACTTAGTTGCTCAAGGGCTAAACCATGTTGATTTCAGGGGGAGACAAGTTAATTGTATTCTTTGCATGCAGGGATATATCTTTATCTTTATATATTTGCTTACTGCACACAGATACTGACCCGCTTTACTATCACACTGTTATTTAGACTTGGGATAAGAAACATCACCTCTCAACTCTAATACTGTTTGCAACAGATGAAATATGACTCCCCTGAAATCAACATGATTTAGCCCTTGAGTAACTAAGTTCATGCACTTAACAAGGTCTGGATCCAGCCCAATTTCTGTAGTAGAAAAGCAAAAAACTCTACTCAAAACAAAGGACATAAGATCAGATTTTAAAATAAAATTTTAACATTTACATAGAAGAAAATACTGTATACATTAGGAAATGGAAAAACCTACATTACTTTGAGAGAGACAATAAAAGCTTTCCACATGACTAAAAATACTGTGCATTCAGTGAATATAAAGATAACAGGAGTAAGCCATCTATCAGGCTTAAACACAGCTGCTACAATGTGTAGTACATATTCTCCATTAGATAAATTTTTTCAAGTATAAACTCACAAAAGGATCTAGGAAAAAATGTGAACAAAGAAATACATAGAGCTACTATTTTCTACACTCAAAGCACACCTGGTGTTCACAACCTAGAAAACTACATGTAGAAAATACAGCAAAATGATTTTTTAGTTCTGCACTCCATTCTGTAGGATCAGATGACATGTTTATACAAATAAAAAAATACCTGAGCATGATGGCAGATGATCATATTCTTGGGAAAGTCTATTTAGTTTGACATCACTCGCTGCTCTTCGGGTGGGTGGTAAAGGTGCTTCTAAACCATTGTCTACAATATAAATACACATTTGTAGCAATGATTAGTTGTACATAAAGATAAAAAACAAGTCACAAAATAGATCTTAATGAATCCTTTCCATGTATTTCACCCACTGTAACAAGAACTACCATGAATCAAGCAAACCAATAGCAAGAAATAATTGCAAGCAAACTGGTAATTTGTCCCTGAAAGATGCCATCTGCAATGTAGGTAATAATGCCAACTGAAGATTGCAATGGGCAATCCTGTTTACTAAAAATACTATTGTTCAAAACTGGTTTAAAAGAGTTAGAAAGGTAAAGCGGCATTGTAAAACTATTGTAAAAACAACCTGTGTATGCTAGTTTCTTCAAAAACTTAAATAGTATATAGAAAAGCTGAAAATAATAATTCTGAGCTTAACTTTTAAATATTATATTTAACTAGAACATGTGGAGGCTGTTATGATGTTCATCTTTCTTTATTTACGTGTGATTCGTAGGTGCAGATACTGCTCTGGTTCCTTTCCTGCCCCCGTTTTTAGGTGTCCAATGGCACGGACAATCTCCAGCCCTCCCTCCCAGCCTAATCTACATCCCTCCATCTACCCACTTCACCTAATTTCCTCTGGAGGCTTCTGTGGCGCGCCTCCTCTAACCTAAAAAAGTATGTGCGGTCTTTAAAGACCGCACGTAGTTCATCTATGTGCCTAAGGGCTACATAGATTGCATAGTCAGGCTGAATACGAATTCCCAGTTTAAAAAAATCATCAGTTATGCACCCAAGAACCCTCTGCTTCCTAGGTGTGAATCAGGGCCCATAAAACACTGGAATCCAAAGAAATGGAGGTGGAGGGAAGTAGGTGCACGATTTACCAAGACTCTACAGTAAGAGGTTTCCACATATAAATATGCACAATTTTATCATAAGAATAATAGTCCTATGAAATAAACTGTTGTCTACTAGCACCAAAGAAAGTACTTTCCCATTAAAAAACATTCATGCCAGAGGTGCACAAACATTTTATAATGTCAAACTGTTCTAATGCTAGTAAGCCTCCTTTATGTAACACTTTAACCCTCTCAAAACTCCGACTACAAAAGGAGGAAGTAAAGTAATACTACAAACACAGAAGTGAAAGGCATACATCAGCCCTATAGCTTTATCTACTAGATCTGAACAACTATAAGGGTGAATTATGGTATGTACAGAAAATTAACCTTGGTGTATCCTTTAATTGAGGTTACAGAACACTTTGGACCTGAATTCACAGTTCAGAGTTAATTAACGTGCGGAGTAGGTCATATCGGCCAAATACGCACAAGTGTGAATCAGGTCCTTTATCACCATGCTGTGTTTATTTAAAGCAGTGATTCTCAACCATGGTTCAGTGGAAACGTTGTGGAGGTATTTATAGGTGACACGGGGCTGTGAGGAGCGTTTGTGTTAATATGTTACCAAATGTCTGCCTCCTATGTAACCCTTTAGTATTGCAATATTTAGATTTTTATGATATACCTTTCATAACAATATCTGAATATCTTTTACGATCATTTTTATACAGGGGTTCCCCAAAACTTATATTTTTGTAAGTGTTCCCCTACGACAAAAAAGTTGAGAAAGGCTGTTTTAAAGCAAGATTTTCTTTCAAGCTCATACACTGTACAAGATTAACCTTTTACTTCCCATTGAGGCTTCAAAACAAGCCACCCTAAATCAGTCTTTAATGACCACTTTATTTTACATACTTCAATAGTTTTATTTGTGATCCACAGGCAAATCTATTTTCTTCTAAATGGCCAGCAGACATTCACAAATGCAGAGAATGAGCACCTATAATGTGCCTGTGTGGCAAGTGCCTGTAAGTGGTGGGAGATTTAATGCAAATCATAATGTTTTGCAATTTAATGCATGATGGTATTCCACACTCTGAAAAGGAATCAATAAAATACACCTAATGGAAACGGTGGTAATAGTTTCCCATTAAGTCTTTGTTGTGAGGATTTCCTTCTCATTTATACAACTAACCTTACCCAAAAGAGGAAGAAACAAGTCTGTGCCTGTAGAATTTGGTCTGCTTCCCGATGCAGTTGATTTTACATGCTCTGAGACACATGTCCGAACTGGGGGTGGTGGGGGTTGTGAAGAAGGGGGGCTGTCATATAATTCTTCACCTGCACAAGGACAAAATTCATGCATATGTTAGTATTATTCAGTACAACTAAGCCATAAACATTAAAGGCTCTAAGATTTTCTATAAATCAATAACTAAAGTATTGAAGTATTTTATTTGTATATTCAGATGCCAAAGAGATACTGCAAAAGTATACAGCATAAAAAACAAACATTTAGAAACATGGAAAAAAAACAAACAAACTACTAAGTCTTTTACAGAGAAAGAAGCCAAAACAGAAAGAACGATATAGTCAGCATGGTTACAACAGTCACACAGTTTAAGAAAAGAAAGCAGTTGAAACAAGTCAGCAAATTTCAACACAAAAACATAACACAGATATAAACCTCTTAAGTATAACCAGCAAGTCCTATTTTCAGCTGTCACAAGTCCTTGGAGTAATGTTATCTAATCTTTTTGCATTGCAGCAAAAAGAGAATATAATTTTCCATGAAACAACCAACAAAGAAACAGGGAACTTGCTACAGGATTTAATACTCTATGTGATGACACTTCTAAACATTGTACAGGTGTAAAAAGCAAAAACAAAGAATTTCTGAGTCAGCAGTCAACTGACTAAGAAAAGAATGTAAAGTGAATTTATAAAGCATGAAGCTAAAGCAGTTTACTAGAATCCTGAACTTAAAAAGATCTTTATACTGTCAGCAACTTCAGCAAAATATTTCAGACCCACTTGGATAAAGAAGATACTTACTATCAGCCATTTATCATTCTTAAAAGCAAAGCGGTTTTTTTATGCCTCTGTATGGCTTCTTAGTACTATTGCATATCTGTTTTAGGATATGTTCGTTGCAAATTGTTATAGTAGCTCCTTCAATAGAATTATGCATGGAATAGTATTTTAACAGTCAGACTCATATTCTAGAATTGTGATGGAGATGTGCAACAAGATATACTTCAAAACATCAGTCCACAATGATAACAATGAGTTCACACAACGGAGGAAGAGGCGGTTATGTCTAAAAAATAAGCAGAAGGGCTAACTACAGAATATTACAAGGGACTTCAGGTGGAAGTGACCTAATTTAAATAAACAAATTTACAGATCCTAAGGTGCTTACAATCAATATATATATATCAATTTTACAAATGCTTATATCAGATAATTTCTTTAAACGTTCAGATTTTACTATTCGCCTTCTAACCAACCTCGATAGTATACATTGGTAGCGTCCCCTTCACAATGTTCTGTCCCCAATTTTTCTCTCCAAAAGTACTATATAGTCCTTTTCCAATGGTTCATATATGTAACCATCCTACGACAAGCAATGAAATTCACTCTATAATAATATCCTTACCACCCTCAACCTGCCCTGTGAACCCCATTCCCTCACACTTTCTCTAACACCTCTCTCCCACTGCCTGCTCCCATCTAGCCCAACTTTTCCCTCTCGTCTGGTATCTTCCCTCCTTCTTTCAAGCATGTCCTTGTCTCTTCCCATTCAAAAAAAAACCCAAAAACAAATCTGGACCCTACATCTCATCCAGCTACCGACCTATATATCTTTTACTCCCCTTAAGCCTCCAAACTCCTTGAGTGCTAAAGTCTACCAACATCATCAGATACCCCACTGACAACTCTCGTTTGGAGCCCCTCCAATCTGGTTTCCGGTTCCTCCATTCCACTGAGACCATCCTATTCTGATTAAAAACCCTTTGCTTTTTTGGTATCACTGACACTGCTCTCTCTTGGTTTTCTGCCTAGTTCTCGGACACCTTCTCTGTGTCCGCCTCTAGCTCATCCTCCCCCCCTGCTCCCTGTTGGTGTCCCCTAGAGCTCTGTCTTTGGCCCATTCCTCTTCTCCCTCTCACTGGGTAACCTCATCAGCACATTTGGTTTCAACTACCATCTCTCCTCCCCTGACTTCAACTCCTCTCTTATGTCTAAGATTTCCAAGTGCCTGGCCCTTACCTTTAAGGCCCTCATCTCCATGCACACCCCTTCCTGCCCACTCTTCTGCTAACTATCACTGTCTGACCTCTCTTACTGATCACCACATCTCACGCTCCAGGACTTCTCCTCTAAAATCTTGAGTCAGACTCCCCTACAGAGCAGCTCTTAAAGCGCTCACTCAAAACGCACCTGTTCAGGCTAGCCTACCCCACTTAACATCCTCAGTGCATCCTACATCTATTCCTTCTCCTTCCTTCGCTAACACCAGTAGTCTACATTATTCATCCTTCTTATATAGTTACAAAGTTGATGAGGTTGAAAAAAGACAACATAGTTGTCTTGTGTAAATTCTTCCTTGCCACTTAGTGTGTTAGCTCACGTGTGCAGAGCCCTCCATCATGGTGTTTTTCCCTAAACCACCATTCCCCCCTCACTTCATACCCTCTTGTCACCCTCTGCTACCCTTTTACTCTGTCCCCACCTGGTGGCTCCCTCCCAGCCTCTCACTGTGCTCTATTCCCTCCTCCCTGATCTGCCAAGCTTGACACCTCGCATTTTGCCTTGCAGTTTGTTCTTGCTTCACTTTACTGTATTTTTGTGATTTTTTTATATTGATATTGTATATTATTGTGTACTATGCTGTCCATCCCTGCCCTGTATGTCTGTACAGTATTTTGTTGTATTTTGTACGGCGCTGTGGACACCTTGTGGTGCCTTATAGACGATAATAATAAAAATAATAATACAAGAAAAAAGTAACAAGTGCCCTTGTGTATAATTATAAACCATTTCTCAGCCAACACACAACACTGTACACTCACAATTTGTGTCTTTTCCCCCTATATATATGTATATATATATATATATATATATATATATACACACACACATCTCTATATATATATATATATATATATATACACACACACACACACATCACTATATATATATATATATATATATATATACATACACACACACACATACATCACTATATATATATAGATAGATATACACACACACACATCTCTTTTGTTACTCCTTTTTCTTTCAAATTTAATTTCTTCAGGTTTTTTTGTGAGTGCATATATTTGTGCGTATATTTGTGTGCTAGCTGAGAAATGATTTAACACTCTGCACAAGGTTACTCTTTCCTTTTTTTTTTTACATATATGAACCATTGGAAAAGGACTATAGTGTTTTGGAGAGAAAAAACCCTTCAGTTGTTGAGAGAAAAATTGGAGAAGAAACACTGTGAAGGGGACATTACCACTGTATACTATCGAGGCTGGTCACAAGACGAATAGCAAAATCGAAACATTTTCAGATATAAGCTTTTGTAAAACGTTATATATATTGATTGTAAGCACCTTAGGCCAGCGATTCTCAACCTTTTTTTGGGGGAGTGCCAGTTAGCTTCTATGGAATCATATCAAGTACCACTTTGCAGATCATGTAGAAACATAAACTACAAATTTATTTTCAGGATTTTTGTTTTTCTTTACATATTTTAGCAGTGATTTTAAGGTGCATTTTCTACATATGCCATTTATCCCCAAGATATTTTATTAATATGTCCTTGTTCATTTGGTATCATACCTTCTAACAACCTTGCTCTGTGTACCACCTCGAAGTGATCCAAGTACCACTAGTGGTACTAGTACCACTGGTTGAGAACCCCTGCCTTAGGCTATGTACATTATTTACTTAAATTGATTATAAGGACACTTCCTACCCTGGTGTTTTGGGATGAGGATTTTGTGTGACAATTTTCTAAGGGCAGTTTACAATTGCAGTAATTGTGGTAATCCCGTTTAATTCTCTTTAGGTGGAAGGGACTCCAACTATTTTGCATAATATTCATAGAACAAATATATATTATTTGTTTAATGAAGCCCATCTTGTTACCAAAGCCAGGGAAAATCCCCTGTTTAACTTCTTCATGTTATCCCATTACATTCCAAAATTTCGATTTTAATATTTTAGCCAAGAGATGACTCCAGTCAATCCTCCCCTCCCTCCTCATGAATCATCAACTGGGGTTTGTGAGGGTCTGTCACTCAGTCAAGGGGATCAGGATGGCTCTTGCAGATGTGGTCGCCTCCTACCGGACTACTGATGGAATGCTGCAGAGTTTGGATGCACAAATCTGCTATCTTCATAAATGCCCATATATTTTTCATATTTTTATATATTTCACTTTTAGTCAATGGACTTTGTATTGAAAAAGAAAACATTAACAGGGGTGTCCCCTCTTGCCACTTTTATTTAAAATTACCTTAGACCCTATGCTGTGGGTCTTTCAGAATTGTTAGAGTGAACAAAGATTGGTATTAACGTAATTAAGCTTTCAGTATATGCTGACAATTTGATGCTTTATATTGATATATAACCCAGGATATCTTTGGCGCAACTTATGTCCAAGCTAAGGAAATTTGAAGTAGTTTCCAGCTTTAAAGTAAACTTAGAAAAATTTCATGCATTGATATCAGGAGCAGGGTGAGCAGACCCTTCATAGGCTTCAAATATCAACCTTAGCTGGGTACATCATAGCATTCCCTACTTTGAAATTAGAGTGCCAAAAATACTTTTGCTATATAAACTTAACATCTTATCAGCAATAGTCCAGGCAGAAGCAAAGGTGAGGGGATGCCTTCTAGGTCTCTCCTATGTGGGATGAGCCAATTTCCCCAAAATGATCATGTTCCGAACATTCATTCATGCTTGAAGCATAACTCCATAGAGGCAGACTTACAACATTGCTTTGGAGACTGCCCGTCGGTGAGGCAGCTCTGAAGATTCCCAAAAGAATACATGGTGGATTTTTTGACTTTTTTTTCAAGTTTCTTTAATATTCTTTCTGGCACGATCAAAACCCAATACGTGACCCTCCAGTTATCACAAACTCACCCTGAAGATGGTCTTGTTTCTAGGAGTTATAGGACTATTACTTTGTTTTTTATGCTCTTTCTGCATATGTCCCTTGTTACGCTTTATCAATGATTTGTTTTCCTTTTGTGATGCTTCAATATTCTAGAACATTGCATTGCATGACTTTGTGACAGTACACAAGGTTTTATATATGTACAATTACAAAATGTAATTTGTACTTCAATAAAAAAATTAATGTTTAAAAAACAATGAACTGAAAGTATTTCAGATCAAACTGTAAGTGCGTGTAGCTATACTGGACGCAGTATTGTTGAAATTTAAAGAGAATATAAATAGATTTATTTATGGCAGTTGTATATATAGATACAAAGAATATTCAACAGATACCCAGTCCTAAAATGACAAACCACATTATAAACCTAGTTCTTGCCAATAGGAGCACAACCTTCAAGTCCTAAGTAAGAAAATCTAATTAGCATTCTTTTGTGCTCAGGTGAATATTGGGGGGGTTGCAGACACTCGACACCACTGTAAAGCAACAGCAATATTAGCGTATATGCATCATATAATTACTTATTCTGTCAAGGTATATGTCATATGGTCAGAAAGGTTGCTTTTCAGTATACAGTATGTGACAACTTTCACATATTGCACAAGATACTAGCCCAGTCTGTTATATTACATAATATACATTAAGTTCTTAAAATAAACTTATCAGAAAAAGCAACCGAAATTAAAGGTAAGAAACAGTATATACATCAATTAGCAATGAGTTAAAGTAAGAAGTCCACGCAAAACAAAATTTTTTTTGTGTTGTTTAATTCTCCAAAAACACAAAATATATGTGAATGGTACAGGAAATGTAAAAAATGTTTATTGCAGGAGAATGGTCCATTATTATACATATATTTAAGTAATTATGCAGTTTTGTATCATTTCAATTCATTTACATAGCTTTGGTAAATGAAATCACAGCATATACAATACGTTTCACTTTAGCATAGCTAGTCTGAATCCAGATCCACATGGATTTAATGCAATAAGACTTATAATTATTTTTTTATGTTAGACTATCAATTTGCAGCACAGTGTAAATATCAATATTACTGATTTCTTCTGCAAAAAGTAATGGTTTAAGCGTCTAGGTGAGGCCCAGCTCTCTCATTTCTTGCCTTATTTGAATGTAAGTGATAACAGATCACATTAAAATGTGTGCAGAAGAATGGCTACTTGTAGGCATAATTAATCAGAAATTTGGAAAGAGGGCAAATGTTAGACATAAACTAAGTAAAAAGCATTTAAGAGTGTATATAAAAAATAAATATCAAGGGCATTAAAACACAAATCAAAAGAGTATTTCATTTAACAAAATAGCTCATTGTGTTGCATTAAGGAAGAGTATAAAAACGACAAATAAAAACGTCATCTCTTTTTTACCATTCACAATTCTGCAAGTCCTTGAACAAAACTAATATAAATAATAAAAATATACAGAAAATTAAAAGAGTTCCAGTAATAGAACTTCTAAACACGATACCCTATTTGCCAGGAAAAACAACTTTTTTCAATCTACATGTTTACATATTCTGTTAATTGGATGTTTTTATTGAATTGTCTGGATATGATCACACAAGGTTAGGATTATGGGTGAAATTATCATCCAAGCTGCTCCTGTTAATTAGCAGTAACATTTGCTTGTGGTGTACAGAACTGAGAAAAAGTATTTGTCAGCCAAAGTGAATTTTTAGCTTTCTAGTTTATTTGGAAAAGAGATCATGCTCAATTTGGCCTACCTACAACCAAACTAAAAATAAAAAATAAACAAAGTTTAAATAATGGGTAAATAATCAATTAAGGAGGCAAAGGGTCTGCTGCTTAGTACTATACCATATTCATTTTAAACAGAAATCTGTATATGTTAAAATACACGTATTTGTGAAATAGCAAAATCTTCTTATAACAAGAGGCATGTACTTGCAGTTTGTTACTGTAGTAAATTAGAATTGATAGACATCTTGAGGTCAACAGTTTTAACTTAAATTGTACTTACCAAGATCTGGACCCTTTAGCTTTTTCATCTCTGTTGTGTCATTGTGTGTCCCATTTGTCAAACACTGCCCATTCTCGCACAGCCTAACAATGGAAGGATAGAGCAAATATAAGCTAACTAGAAAATATAATGGTTTCATCAAAATGTACAAAATTGTACCTAAAGACACTGTGTACATATTTTTTTTCTTTTACTGTAACAGATACTTGGCAAAAAATTTTCACTTCACATTTCAGAGATAAAAAGGCATCAAATTTATATCTAATTAAATTTGTTAATCCCTTCATAAATTACCTTTACATAAAGCCCCCCCCAAAAAAGTAGCAAACTATAAATACTCTATTTTCTTTTCAAAGTACGACAGCAATGACTGTGGGTAGCTGTCCCGCTAAATAGGGCAGTGATGGCGAACCTATGACACGCGTGTCAGAGGGGACACGCCAAGACATTCTGATTGACACGCAGTCAAAATGTCTTTGCGTGTCACCTCTGACACGAGTGTTATAGGTTTTACTGATCACGGCGGCGGATGTCGTCGGCGGCGGTCAGCGGCGGCGATCAGCGGGGTGAGGAGTGGGGAGAGGAGGTATCAGCTGCAGGGGATATGGCTGATACCGCCTCTCCCCCCTGCAGCATCTGATTGGATCAAAATGATCCAATCAGATTCTGCAGCCTAGGACACCGTGAGTGACGTTGCGTAACCTAGGTCACGCAGCGTCAGAGCGGGAGGAAGAGAGAGCGCGCCGCAGAGGAGAGCAGAAAGCAGAGGTAAGTTTATTTTAAGTTTAAATTATGAAAAAAAAGGCTGGGCACTAATAAAGGGGCAAAAAGGTTGGAAACTAATTAAGGGGGCAAAAAGTGGCAAAGGCTGGGCACAGTAAGGGGACAATAAGACTAGGGAAAAAGGGCAAAAAGGCTGGGCATAATAAGAGGACAAGACTGGGCACAAAAGGGCAAAAAGGCTGGGCACAAAAGGCTGGGAACTAATAAAGGAGGCAAAAAGTGCCAAAGGCTGGGCACAAAAGGGCAAAAAGGCTGGGCACAAAAGGCTGGGAACTAATAAAGGAGGCAAAAAGTGCCAAAGGCTGGGCACAAAAGGGCAAAAAGGCTGGGCACAAAAGGCTGGGAACTAATAAAGGAGGCAAAAAGTGCCAAAGGCTGGGCACAAAAGGGCAAAAAGGCTGGGCACAAAAGGCTGGGAACTAATAAAGGAGGCAAAAAGTGCCAAAGGCTGGGCACAAAAGGGCAAAAAGGCTGGGCACAAAAGGCTGGGAACTAATAAAGGAGGCAAAAAGTGCCAAAGGCTGGGCACAAAAGGGCAAAAAGGCTGGGCACAAAAGGCTGGGAACTAATAAAGGAGGCAAAAAGTGCCAAAGGCTGGGCACAAAAGGGCAAAAAGGCTGGGCACAAAAGGCTGGGAACTAATAAAGGAGGCAAAAAGTGCCAAAGGCTGGGCACAAAAGGGCAAAAAGGCTGGGCACAAAAGGCTGGGAACTAATAAAGGAGGCAAAAAGTGCCAAAGGACAATAAGGCTGGGCAGTAAAGGGCAAAAAGGCTGGGCACTAATAAAGGGGGCAAAAAGTGCCAAAGGCTGGGCACAAAAGGGCTGGGCAAAATAAGGGAACATTAAGACTGGGCACAAAAGGGCAAAAAGTCTGGGCACTAATAAAGGGGGCAAAAAGGCTGGGCACAAAAGGGCAAAAAGGCTAAGAACTAATAAAGGGGGCAAAACGTGCCAAAGGCTGGGCACAATAAGGTGACAATAAGACTGGGCACAAAAGGGCAAAAAGGCTGGGCACAAAAAGGTTGGGCACTAAGAAAGAGGGCAATAAGGCTGGGCAGTAAAGGGCAAAAAGGCTGGGCATTAATAAAGGGGGCAAAAAGAGCCAAAGGCACTTAAAAATGTAACTCTTTCTTCACTAGGGCTGCAAATATCACAAAATTATGGATATATCTGGAAGTGACACGCGACCCGAGGTAAGCTAGATTTTTTTCCGAATTTTGACACACCGAGCTCAAAAGGTTAGCCATCACTGAAATAGGGTATGGACTACACCTACCAAACCTATGGTATATAACTTTCCTTTTCTCCTTCCTTTATGTTATAGAGTAACTTCCCAATCGGCTATAATATATACAAATAATTGGGTCTGGTAAATACAGGCTGCTATGGAGAACATCCAAAACAAACTGATGGTGATTATAAAACACTGTTTTCTTCCTTAGTTCTTCATTTCAGCCATGATAGTAGTCGGTACCCAAGCAGTAAAATATAAAGCTATAGCTATTACCACATTTGACAAGTAGATTTTCTTTTATTCGGTACCCAATTAAAAAACTTTGGAACCAAATCTAGAATCACAAGCAAAAATAGCATCTTACAGATAATAAAAAAATTATCTCTGGCCATTTTTTTTAATCACATCTATAAGAGTGAAAAATGACACTCCTTATTCAGTCAGCCAGGGCCTGTTTGGAAGGTGTTATTGCTCTCCTAGGTTCCGCAGGAACAAAAAAGTGTGGAGTTGTATTTCTGTTTTGCTTTTAGATGTGTTATATTTGCTGTAGAAACATTTCTTGAATGCTGCTAAATTTGGTAATAACTTTAGGATGGAAATTATGGGTTAGTTTTAGAGATTATTTTATCTAAGAAAATATTAAGGGTTCTTGCAGCAGAGAGCCTTCCACTACCCTAACCTTATGTGCTGAAGTTATAGCAACCGAGATTAGGGTCATTTTTGTTATCCAGTTTAGAAAGACTGAGTTCAAAAGGAGCTGTGCCACTAAAGCCCTAGTAGATGGATGAATCCTTTTTTGCTGCATGAAAAAAACTAGTATTAAAATACATATCAGATCTTTAGTTAGGTATTCTTGGAGAAACTCTCGGATATAGCAAATTTTCATCCACAACTGGATTACCCAACATAATGTGAATTCTACGCATTCTGTAATAAACTGTTGAAGTATTTCGCATATTTCTGTCTTGCAACAGAGTCTTCGTTGCTGCTTCAGAGACACCTCCACTTCTGAGAAGTGACTACTCTCTTGAATGTACCATTGCACCTTGATGTTATAAGAGCAGTGTTCTCCCCAGGGAATTTTAGCCGGGTGCTCCACCCGGCAATTTTAGCTTACCACCCGGCCAGACCTGACCAAAACGTTGATTGTGATCTCCAGCTTTCAGTCTTGGTTGTGCTCCAATGGACTGTAAAGGCTTAGTTGCCAGTAGTGCAGCACCAGCGAGGCGTATGTCTGGATCCTGTCAAGTATTATTATTGCAAAGTATTACACTGCTCCCACCCAGCTGCTATTTAATACCACCCGGCTGGTAACATTTTCTGGGGTGAACACTGAAGAGGTTGAAGTAGCAAAAGGCCACACACTCAACATATGATAGGGGCTAGAGAAAAGCTGTACCCCAGTTGTCATGGCATAAATTCCTTCCGATATCAGTTTGAAGCATGATCATGATGCCTACCTGTGGTATCCATTACCTTTGTATTATCAGCTGAAACACTGCTTTGTTTAAGGACTACTTGCTTGGATTAATCTGGTTTCTACTCCAGATAGTTCATAAACATGCTTTCCTTCCCAGCTATATGTAAGGCAGACAAGAACTTTAAATTTATTTCTGCCCAATGCATAATATTTTTTCCTTTTTGAGCTCATGTACCTCTGTAGTGATTAAGACTACTATCACTCTAAAAAAAAATCCTTAATTCTTATAACTGTTGGACGTGACAGATGGCCTTCAACCTTGCTCTTATTTCCAACACAAAGTATCAAGGTACTTTTTATTAGTTCCCTATTTGTTCTTGAAGGTGAATTCCCCAATCTAAGATCTTACTATTGCAACTCAGTGTCTCTGTCAGAAGGGTCATTTTACTTAAGTCTGGAAAGGCAGACTGTAATCTGGCTGGCATCTGATCCAAGAACGCGGATAAGAAAGGAAAATCGGAACAGAGGATCCAGCGCACAGGGAAAAAAATTTCCTCTGCAGTTTTCTTAAAAAGATGGATGATAGCTGTAAAAATCCCATAAACTTTAAAACATGAAACAGTGTGCATACTGACCAAAATATATCCAAAATATCCATACAATGTTCATCATATTATGGTTCTCAGTGAATTTTTCCTATTTGCTAGCATACATCTTTCTCTGCATTTATTATTTATTTAGCTAAATCAAAGAGGCCAGCTGGTCACTTTTTATGGCACTCAAAAATGATCCAAATTATCAAATGCTTTAACATATCTGATGTTTACAATCTTATTAAACTGCAAAAATACATGTATGCTTCTCATTGGATGTGGTGAAAAAAACCCCAGTACA
Source organism: Limnodynastes dumerilii (assembly GCA_011038615.1). NCBI lineage: Eukaryota > Metazoa > Chordata > Amphibia > Anura > Limnodynastidae > Limnodynastes > Limnodynastes dumerilii. The sequence goes on along the minus strand of WWET01003272.1, from coordinate 102,937 downwards.
CCATTCTGCAAGATGGATACATTATTACATAAGAACAATGAAAAAATATCTTACCTAGAAAAAGGTTTTACACTATGACAGTGAAGCAGCAAAGGTCGTGCAGACACAGGGTGAGAGGAGGGTATTTTGTAGTCACCATCATCATCTTCTACAGAATTCTGTACTTTATCAGACAGTGAATGGGACAAAAAAGGACACCTATGCAAAATAAAACAAATATTCTTAAATATGTCAAATGAAATGTTCACATACTTAGGTACAACCTTCAGGCCATTGTCTTTTCAAGTTTTAGAACAATAGTGCATACACTTGCCTAGAATATTAACAACATTAGTAAAATATTTACTGAATTATGCGACTGATGAACAGAAAAGATGGGTAAGGAATTCTCATTTACTATTAGCAGCATGAAACAAATTGCCAGAATTATTGTAAGACTGCTTACATCAAGGATACTATTGAGCTATAACAAAATATTACAGTGAGTAAAAAGGAAAAAGAATAGCTAAAAAAAGACTTTTTACATACAAAGTTGTTTTCCAGCATGGTAATTTTTTTGCAGCTCTGAGAGTGGTAGAACCTTGAATTCCAGGATACGTTCATTTTATAGTGCTAATTGCCGTGTACTGTTGCTGTAGATATATGTAGCAGGTAATGGGGACTATGGTGTGAAAATCTTTTTGAAATAATTTTAATTCATATCTACATCTTACAAACTGAATGTTGGTCTCTGTCTCTACTTCTACAAGTTTCTATAAAATAGACTTTGTATTATAAACTGTATACATAACTCTGTATGCATTCACCGATTTGTAATTATAAATAAGTAAAAAACAAACAAACTACTAAAGAGTAACCCAAAATAAACAGTGGATAGAACAGCCAAGGACATAAACGGGTGTAGATCCACATAGCCCTATTTTGAAATGGACATAAACCATTAATGAGGTTTGACTGATTGAAGGTCCATTTCTACTTCTCTACCTTTATCAGAGACCATAGCAAGACCCTTGAGGTTAAATGAATGCACAGAAAAACAATGCTGTATAAGAATAGGGGGTTTAAGTCGAAAGTGATAAACCACCATCTTCAGTTTGATAGGGCAGTAAAACAGTCAAAAAAGGAATATCTTAAGATGCCTTCCAATGTACAGCAGCATTTCTATGTCATTATGTGAGAAAGAGAGTCCATGATGTATAGATGTAAAGCTTTTCCTTAAAGTATGGCCTCCAAGTTCCACCTGCCTGCTTAACACAATGCAATACCACCATATAGATGTAAGAAAGTCACAGGGATTGTGTCCCTCAATTATCATAGTCTGGCTAACTTTGGAATGTTTAAGGGGTGAAAAGAAAATTGCTTTATTCAGTCTGAACAGGATGAGTATATCAAGCAGGACAGTGTGTTATTGGAATAAAGATTATACATTAAAGCATTTAATAAAAACAGAAGCTCCCATCTAAGTAGTAAAATAGTACTCTAACACACAGGAAATTGTTTGTAGACAAAATGGCTTCATTGGCAGAACAATTTATAGACCATTTCAAGTCTGTTCTTTCTTAATAGATATAAAGAGGTTATTTTAAAGATATATTCTTTGAGGATGAAATTCTAATTACAGAATAGCTTGACACTTAAAAAACACAATACAAAACTACAGATACGATTGATTTTTCTGGCCACAAAAGGGTAAAGATTTGCTATAAGAGTAGTATTGCTGTTGAAGTAATAGTTTTGATTTGTCAGCAGAGTTTCTATGTATTGTTAAAGTATGGTTGACATCCATAACACATCCACTAAGGTAAGGAGTGGTTCTTAAATGGTGATTCATATTGTCATTATCCCAAAACATCTTAGATTATCCAGTGATTAAAGATAAACACTTGTCAGGAAACTTTTAAAGAACACAATAGAGAAAAAATCTCCAGAAGCTGTTTTAAAAGGAGCTTAGATCCACTGGTTTTAAGAGCTTTACCATTTTGGGCCATGGCAACAGATCTGATATGGAGGATTATATTGGTCCTAGGACATAATGCAGTAAAACAACATCTAGTACAAATACATTGGGCCGATCGCACATGCGTCGTGGATCGGGTGTCCGTAGCAGCGCCGTAGGGACGCTGGAGGGGATGTCCCTACGTTCAGGTTAGTGCTGGTGGGCGGGGGGAGCTAGTTTAATGAGAGTGGGAGGGCGGGCTAGGCGGCCATACGCTCCTGTGCGAGCGTATGGCCCCTTCCTTACGGCGGTTGAAGTTAGGGTAGCCTTCAGCCGGCGTAAATAAGGAGCCATACGCCCGCACAAGGGGAGTGTTGGGTAAAGTGAACGCCGATACGCTGTGCTTTAGTAAGCACAGCGCATCAGCGTAGGTCTGGATCAGGCCCATTATGCCTCTGGAATTAAGCTATGTAAGAAATAGCAACTGTGATTTTTGCATTTTGGGATTATAGAAAAGTTGGAATTTACAAAATGTGTAAAATATTATCACCAATGGAGTTTGGATTCGATTGACAGAAATAATCATAGAATGTTAAATCCTAAAAAAAATTTGCAACCACAAATATAAAAAAAAGGTCTACTTACAGCCCACGGTCAATTATTGTGGTTATTAATTTGCAAGGTAGAATACCGAAGGGACCACACTTGCAGCGCTTCACTCTAGGAGCTGCTATTCCCACCTTGCTCATGGGAGTATCCAATCAAAAAACTCCCTATCCTACTGGCATAATATTCCTGAAGTAGTAATCTTATACACAAATGAGACTAGGTAGGATAGCGCTAAACCCTGTCACCACATATACTGTATATATGAAAAATCTCTTCTTATATATACATAAATCCATAAATATGTACCACAGTCACATATTTGTCTCTGTTTTTTTTTTAAATGAAAGTCCTTTTCAAATAAGGTCCTCAGTGTTCCCAAATTTTTAGCTAATAAAAAAGACCTCCAAACAGTTTTCAAATATTTACAAAAAAAAACAAAAAAAAAAACGGGAAAAACAGAGAAGTATACAAGTATATAATAAAGTTGGTTTCAATTTAAATTCTTTCAATACCATAAGAATGCACTGACATATATAACAAACTTTACTTTACTTAAAGATGGGGGTAGTTACTACTTAGTAGAAGATTAATTTGCAAGGTCCAACTGTGCCCCTAGCTCAAGACAATGTGCAAAGAACACATAACATGGTGCCTTCCAAAGGTAGAAAAATATAACAGAGATAGGAAAGATTTGTGAGAAGTTTTACAGCTAGTGTACTGATAAAGTCTGGAATAAAAGATACACTGCATGGTTCTCTGCCATAACTGTAATGATTCAAATCGATATGACTGTTTTAATAGAGAAATTCTATGGTATTTTCAGCACTTTACAAAAGACAGCTGCAAAGCAGTAGTATAGAAAAGTAATAAAAAATATTGGTCTTGTATATACAATTACATTGAGCCAGAGCTCAATAGTAAGCATCTCAAGTATTCAGTTTTCACTGCTGTATTTAACACTTTTACAGTTAAAAAAGCTATATTGTGTTTGTTTAACCCTTACATATTATTTTCACCTAAATTTAAAAATATGTAGAGTATTCTTACAGTAACATTGTAATTCTAGAATTATGATTGCAAAACATACAAATATGCTCATATCATTTACACAACATTTTAGAAGGAAAAAAACCTGTTTCTGACTGAATTGTGCTGCTGAATATGTTGTAGTTGTATAAATAAAAAGATAATATACTGTATAGTAACTGAGAAATCAGTACCATTTGGTCTCAGTAGAGGGAGCTAAAGTACATTTAAAAGTCATAAAGCTCCCATCAAGTTGACCCTAGGGAGTCTTTCATGAATGTTCTGACATTTTATAT